>JBBPBX010033242.1:11060-33378 GCA_038048925.1 Garcialebias charrua | reverse complement strand
AGTAACATTTTGGCAGCACCAAATTTGTCATTTTCACATGAAGGTGTAAACATGGCTGATGGAATGAATACAACACACACGCACGATTGTGTTCAAAAGGTCTATATGGAAGAAAAAATCAGGTCCGACCTAGAAACAGAACATATACCACATTCAGAAATACTCTACACGGACGGGTGCTGTTTTAGAATGGAGGATGGATCTTTGAAGTCAGGGTTCGCAGTGGTTAAACAAAACGGAGATGCATTCGAGGTGGTAGAATCTGGACAGTTGATGGGAAAACAGTCAGCTCAAAAAGCCGAGATTCAAGCGGTAGTTGCGGCACTAAAATTAGGCACAGGAAAAGAAATCACAGTATACACAGACTCAGCATACGCTTATGGAGTTGTTCACGTACAATTACCCCAATGGAAAAGAGCAGGGTTTTTGACAGCAGGAAATAAACCCATAAAGCATGAAGAACTCATAAAAGAGTTAGCTGATAGTCTGATGCTTCCAAGGAAAGTGGCAGTAGTGAAATGTAAAGGTCATGATGTAACACAGTCAGATACTGCTGAAGGTAATAGGCAGGCAGACAGAGCAGCTAAAGTGGCAGCTGGCTATTTAACAAGAGTTCAGATGGTGACAGTGGAAGAGGAGTGTCAGTTTAAAAATCATTGGAGTAAAGTAGAAATCTCAAAAGCACAGAATGAGGCGTCTCCTGAAGAGAAATCTGTTTGGAAAGACAAGGGAGGAAAAAAGGATGAACAAAGCGGGTTGTGGACAGGACCCAATGAAAAGTGGATCCTGCCCATGACTCTGAAACCATTAGTTTTTCAGGAAGCACACAGTCTGGCTCATGTGGGCGGCGGACAGATGGCCAGGAATCTTCAGCAATGGTGGCATCCACACATGAAAGACATGATAACTGAACACATAGGAACCTGTAAAGTTTGTTTACAATACAACATCCGACCTACTGTAAAACCAGAACAAGGGATATTTCCCTTCCTGTTCAGACCAGGACAGGAAGTGATCATAGATTACACAGACATGATTGAAACCATTAAGGGGTACAGATATGTGTTGATGTGTGTCGACGCCCTCACAGGATGGCCTGAAGCCATACCTGCAAGAAAAGAAGACAGTAAAACAGTCATAAAGTTCCTGATAAACCATTACATTCCTAGACATGGGTTTCCCGAAAAAATCAGATCTGATAATGGTACACATTTTAAAAACGCAGACCTGCAGGCTGTGGAAAAAATGTTAGGATTAAAGCACGCCTTCGGGACAGTGTACCACCCCCAGTCCCAAGGCAAGATTGAAAGGATGAATCAGAACATAAAACAAAAATTGAGCAAAATCTGTGCACAGACCAAATTAAACTGGGTTGATGCTTTGCCAATTGCATTAATGATTGTAAGAACTTCTGTTAATAATGGCACTGGTTTCTCTCCCTATGAGTTAACTACAGGTCGACCTTTCCCTGGACCGAATGCTTGTTCTCTGCCCAACGAGGAGGACCGAAAGATGGACCATAAGGTATACTTTGATGAGTTAAAAGCTTTAGTAACCAACTTTACTCAGCAGGTATACGAGAAAAGGGGTCCACCAGGAGACCCTGACCTACCCACAGCTGAGTGGGTGCTGCTGAGGATCGTTAAGAGAAAGTGGGCGGAGCCTCGCTGGGCAGGTCCTTTCCAAGTGACCGAGAGAACCTCACATGCGGTCAGGCTGAGAGGAAAGGGGGAGGTCTGGTACCATTGGAGTCAGTGTGCTCCAGCCCGTGAACCAGGAAGGAGCTGAGAGGATCGAGCGGGACAACAAGAGGAGCTCGCGTTCGAACTCTTGTGCCTTGGTAGACCAAAGTAGCCGAGTAAAGTTGAGTGCGGGCCCAGAAGGACTCTGTTTAATGGGGCCACTCGGTGCTAGGAATATGCACACATAGAACAGACACCTAAAACGATAAAAACACTACATATTAGAGTCTCACATTGCACGAAGAAAACTCGGGAACATAGGAGGACATTTCCGAGCACCCAAGGGGAATGCCCCTGAGTACGTGTAAAAAGTATATTAATGTTTCTGTGATGATGATATAAATCTTGTGTTCTTTCTCTATTTTGTGTGTTCAAGGGAGACACCTGCCTTGCCGCTGGAGGAGGAACTTGGAACTTAAGGTTCATAATTCTGCAATATTCTAAAGCGCTTACTATTATTATCGTTCATTGTTTGCATATATTTCCTTATATTCTACAATTTGCATATTAATAAATTGATTTAAAATGTGGTGGCCAGACAAAAGGGTCACTATGGTAGTTGGAATAAGTGGAATAAGTATGGTAATTTTGATTGTCCTCCTAGAACATTTTTGCGTAATCCCTGGGAAAAATGATTGTGAAGTTTATAGACATAAGAGGGAGTATGGCGCGCACCAAAAAGTCCTCAAACTAGAGTATATCGCAAACCAGACTACCACTTTTACGTTCGATTTATGCGATGTAATTGATTGTGCAGGCCAGAATATTTCATTCAGGCATGCAGACATATACATGTGTCAATGTCCACCTATGGCTTCACAATGCCCACAGAGCTGCACTTGGGGGGACATTGTACTATGTGCTGGCCAAAATGTCCAATGTAGCGGGGATAAGGTGGTTTTACAACAAGGGTCCTGGGTATTTTCCCAGCCTAAGTCGGATCGGCCAGGATTTCACCAGTTTTGGACTAGCAAGTTCACTCTCCAGAGGGATTTCTCCCTCACCCAGAATCCGGTGTCCCTGTCTATTAAAGCTGTGTCCACTTTTGAAATGGACGAGCATCCGTTCAATTTTCATGTTATGAGAGTGATAGTGAACTCTTATCCACCAAAATATGGGTCATTACGAATTGAAATGGTAAACTCTATCAGCTCTCTAGGTAATTCTTCTTTTCCCCCTGTGACCCCGCACCAAACTTCAGACGTAGTTACCACCGATTACACAAAACTGACTCCGGTTGAGGTAATCGCAATGTCTACCGGATACCATGACACTAATATATGGTTGTCATGGTTATCGGAGGCGGCAAAGCAGGCCTCGTTGTCTGAATGCGTGGCATGCGCCGCAGCACGCCCGCTGTTGTACACTGAGCCGGCTCCCTTGTTCCCAGAGGATACATGGGGGTTTGATTGCATGCTAAACTTGACCAGAACGCAGATGCACGCTAATTGTACAACCTTAAGTGAAGTGTTTCCCTTAGCCGGGAATCACACCAAAGCTGGCCCGTTCCATGCTACAAAACGCAATGATTACTTCTGTTTTAATTTCACGAGTCCAAATGCCAAAATAAATGTGGGCATGATTGACCCAAGCTGGTGCAATCAGACGAGGTTAGCGAGCACAGAAAAAGGGGATAGAAAAGTGATTGGCCCTCTTGTTAGATCGGGCTTATACTACTATTGTGGGGAAAGGAGATTACTCACTCGTATCTTGGACAACACCATTGGACTTTGTGCCATGGTACGTTTGGCGGCTCCTCTGGCTCTGATTGGTCCCAGATTGGAGATCCTGAACGGAACTGATCTCTCTCAAAATAGGAGAAGGAGATCTGCTAATTTTGATCCAACCGTCGGCTCACCTACTTATATTGACTCTATAGGCATTCCGCGGGGTGTGCCAAATGAATACAAACTGGCTGATCAGGTGGCAGCTGGGTTTGAGAGTTTTCCTATCATTTCAGCAGTGTTTCCTGTTACACCCAATAAAAATGTTGACAGGATAAATTATGTGCATTATAATGTTATGCGACTGTCCAATCTCACCAGAGATGCGGTGGAAGGTCTAGCTGAACAACTAGCGCCGACTTCCCTGATGGCGGTTCAGAACAGGATGGCATTGGATATGATTTTGGCGGAACGGGGCGGAGTATGTAGTATGTTTGGTGACCTTTGCTGTACATTTATTCCAAACAACACTGCTCCAGATGGCAAAGTCACAAGAGCCCTAGAAGGCCTTAGAACCCTCTCAGATGAAATGAAAAGTCATTCAGGCCTGGACGACCCACTGGACAATTGGCTAATAAAGATCTTCGGTCCTTGGAAACAGGTGTTCGTATCTATAATGGTATCATTGGCTATTTTCTTAGGCATACTTATAACCTGCGGGTGCTGCTGCGTGCCTTGTTTAAGGTCTTTGACGGTAAGACTCATCACATCCACTCTGGAAAAAAGGGACCCTGAAGTGATGAGACAACTGTTTTTGTTAAAAAACTATAACTTGGAGGATTTTGAAAAAACGGATTAAATATTGTATATATATATATGCGTTTTAACTACGGTATTAGGTGTGTGATTTTATTTCTTTTGGGATGGACCTCAGCAGAATGAGGTCCAAAAGGGGGTTTGTCATGAAATAAAATAATTTTGTCTTTGTGTTTTCATTATATCGAAGAGGTTTTTCATACGATGTTAAAAATGATCAAGTTTCTCTCATAAAATGGTAAGGGTTTTCTGAGAGGAGACAGAATGTGAGCATCTACTCATGTGAGGCTTTGGGACTTAAGGAATGCTTGAAAGTGGGTCTCTTCTGGTCTTTGAGTGACTTGTGGCGGGGGGGGCCTTGGTGCCTTTTGTCAGTTTTATGACTTCACAGATTTATATGACTGGCAAGGAGAGACACTGGCCCCTTTGTTCTGGGTGTTACACATCCCCCATCAGCCTCATGTGAGTTGGAAAAAAGGTGTCCAGCTCTGAAAACTGTGTTCACTTGAAGGCGCAGAGAACATGGTTGCATAAAACGTAGTAAAACAATTAATACCTTGATCATAAAGCTTGTGCATTAATTATATAATAGTTGTGAAGTAGTTTTCAATCAGATTAAAAGTAGAACTGTGTAAAGTCAGCCTGTATAAATAAAGGTTGAATGAATGAATATTATCCTTCACTCTTTTACCAAAAAAGAGTTCAGCCAGCTGAAAAAGCAAATGGTATTTCCTCTATCAGTTAAGGGGGGGGGGAAATACCCCACCAGAGAGACAAAGAAGGGCCTCGTGATTGGTGGAAGGCAGGAAAGATCCTGCAGGAGTATATAAACATGGGTATCCTCCTCCAGCGATAAGACAGAAGGCCCCGGGGTGAAGAGAATTGGATCCAGATTAATCAGGTTGTATGAGGTCTTCCTTGAAACACATAAAATGTCTTTTCTTCCACCCATTCTCTCCCCACTGTCTCCCTGGCTCTCTTTTGAACAAATGTAATGACTTTTAAGAATAGCACAATGTATTCTGTGACTTTCTTTTTTTAAACTTATGATTAATTAAACTGGTTTTTTGGAACTTTAAATTATGAGCGTTTGTCGTGTTTTCAGCGTGTTTTTCCTTTCTGATCCAAAGTGAACCAAAAAACGAATTCTGGGGCGGATAAGTTTCATACGTCAACAGGACATAAGCTACGGCCGCTAGAGGCCGCTAGTTATAATTAGATTCAATGGAAAAGCATGGGAAAAGCCCCCAGGCGGCGCCGAGCGGGGAAACCGGAAGTACGTCACTCACAATCAGAAAACGTTTTTTGAAACAAACAATCATTACTCATAAAATATTTATCCTACACAACTAAAAACATATATGCATGCATTTCGAAATATTTTTATTTTATTATTTCACTTTTATAAAAAAAAAATTAAAAAAAATCTTCAAATGGTGAAGAAGAAGAGCTACAGATCCAAGGAGGAGCGGCGCCCCTAGCGCCCTCTAGTGGCGGCCGCCTCTGGGTTTGAGCAGAGTTCAGTATCGGACGTGACGTCAGATCGGTTCTGCTGACACGTGACCGGAAAATCCGGATTTACGGTCTAAAAAAACGGCGCTAAATTTAAAATATTTTGAGAGGAAATTTCATTCATTGAACATTATTTTAGCAAAAACGGTCAGAGGTCTATCTTAATATTTATATATGTTGTGCCATTTTTTGAAAAGTTAAAAGAACATGTCAGTGGAGCTTTAATTAATCATAAGTTAAAAGTCACAGAATACATTTGTTCTATCCTAACATCCATTACATTTGTTTTAAAAACGTGGACAGTGAGAGAAAGAGAGAGAGAGAGAGAGAGAGAGAAGAGAGAGGGGGGAGAGAGGGGGACAGGGAGAACATACAACCTGATCCGTGCGCTCACTTCTGCCCTGCTGTTGGAGGCTCGAACCTTTTTATACCCTTCTGTGGGGGTTTTGTTTCAGAGACTGTTGTCCCCCCTTTATTGCCAGAAGACAGGAAATACCACTGCCTCCCCCCAGCTTGCTCGGGTGGTCTCCCCAAGCCCCTGGGGGATGGGCATCGAGACACATCGATGACTAAAATAAATGTACTTATAAACACACACACTTTCGTAGACCACTAAATGACCAATTAGTGTAACTGGACATTAAATTACATTAAAGATCATACCCTACTCACATATTTAGAGCTGTTCTTGTTACTTTCTAACTGAACAAACATGCAGAGCCAGAGAGTGGCTTTCAGTGGACTTCTCCCAAGTCATATATTCTACAAAGTCATAAAACTGACAGGACAAAGAGGCATCAGCTATATTATCATCCCCCAGCCTCACCAGGACAGATCCAACTTCAAGCATTACTTCAGTACCAGGAACTCACATGAGTACATGCTCACATTCTGTCTCCTCTCAGGAAACCCTTACCATTCTATGAGAAAAACTTGATCATTTTGAACGCTGTGTGAAGACTCCTTGAAAATAAATGAAAGCACAAAGATAAATATATTTTTATTTCACAACACAGCACATGGTCTGAATGAAGACCAGGTGGTGTCCTTTCTACAGGACAAGGACATTGGGCCTCATGCAAGAACTGTTCGTACGCACAGATTTGTTCTTAAATTGTGCGTACGAGTGATTTAGGAGCATTTGTGGCATTCAACAAAGTTTTCGTATCCTAAGATTTTTTTCAGATACTAACAAAATTTACGAGTGGTCCAGACCTGTCGTATATTTTACGAGCAGTCAGTCTGCTGTTATCCAGACGGATTTTCTTCACTAATAACTTTATATTTCGTTATTCAGAAAATATTTTGAGTCCAAAGAAATCACGCACCATAATTATTTTTGACAATAGGTTATTCTGTTTGAATTAGAATTATAATTTTAAATGTAATAATGACTAACGGATTAAAATATTTAAATTAAAATCAATTTGTTATCAATGCCGTTTTCTAACACTACAATATTAATATGAAGATCTCAAACTAAAACCAACTTAAATTATGAATTAATTTAAGTTTAATTTGTCTCGGTAACGCAGACTTTACCTTGACCTCCTCCTGTTGCAGTCATAGAGCTCCGATAGCTCAGTGAGATGAGCGTTGGCTCGTCGTTCTGAACCTTATGGGTTCAATTCCCACATGGGACATTTTTTTCTTCTTTTAATTCATTCCAGATTTAAAAAACACAAGAAAACTATTTACAATACAACAAGAAATAAAGCATAAAGTTTTTTTAATCTGGAATGAATAAATAATCTAAAGAAAGAAGGAAAAAAATAGTCATACCTTGTGAGAATTGAACCCACAAGGTCTAGATAAGGTTAGCTGCAACTAACGACGCAATGCGTTACCCAGTGAGCCACCAGGACATGTGTATATTTTAAGGTCCACATTTATTATAAACAAACATTCTTTGGCTTTAGCTAGTCCTTCAATCCCATGAGTGACGCTGCTAAAAAGAACAGATTTTCTTTTCTCGATCTCGGAGAGCAGAACTTCAATCTCCGCACCCGTAAAGTTTTCCTTTTTACTTTTCGCTGTCATTTGTATGAACGGACACTTCCTGCTCTCTGAGGCAGGAAACGTAGCCTTATATGGTGTTTTGAGGGGTGGGAATTATGTAAATAACCTCTCCGCGTGCACGCGCAGGTGGATAGAACAGGTGGAATTCATCATACGTACGCAGCTCATTTACACACTTTTCCTGAGGATAGAAGAGTTTGTTGAATCTGATGTGGCATGTTCGTACGAACGCTTCGTACGAACAAAATTAAGAGAAATTTAGGATAAAAATACGAACATGTTCTTGCATGAGGCCCATTGATATTGACAATGAGGACATTTCAATGTGTCATACAATAACAAAAAGGAAGCCAGAATCCTAAGAAAACAAAACAAAGTAAATTTTGTAAAGTAAATTTTGTTCAAATAAATTTTGTAAAAAGAATGGGCCTCATGCACGTGGGTTCGATTCCCACAAGGTATGACTATTTATTTTTTCCTTCTTTCTTTAGATTAGTTATTAATTCCAGATTAAAAAGACTTTATGCTTCATTTCTTGTTGTATTGTAAATAGTTTTCTTGTGTTTTTTAAATCTGGAATGAATTAAAAGGAGAAAAAAAAACGTTGTCCCATGTGGGAATTGAACCCATAAGGTTCAGTACTGCGACGCAACGCTCATCTCATTGAGCTATCTGAGATCTTTGACTGCAACAGGAGGAGGTCAATGTAAAGTCTGCGTTACCGAAGTCTGCGTTACCGAGACAAATTAAACTTAAATTAATTCATAATTTAAGTTGGTTTCAGTTTGAGATCTTCATATTAATATTGTAGTGTTAGAAAACGGCATTGATAACAAATTGATTTTAATTTAAATACTTTAATCCGTTAGTCATTATTACATTTAAAATTATAATTCGACTTCAAACAGAACCTATTGTCAAAAACAATTGTGGTGCGTGACTTTTTTAAACTCTAAATATTTTCTAAATAACGAAATATGAAGTTATTAGTGGAGAAATTCCGTCTGGATGACAGCAGACTGACGCTCCTAAAATATACGACAGGTCCGGACCACTCGTAAATTTTGTTCGTATCTGAAAAAAATCGTAGGATACGAAAACATTGTTGAATGCCACAAATGATCCTAAATCACTCGTACGCACAGTTTAAGAACAAATCTGTGCGTACGAACGGTTCGTGCATGAGGCCCAATGAGCTGTTACAACCTGAAAGGAATGTAGATTTTTGCAAAGCCAAAATACAGAACAAGTTTGAAAGGACGGTGTGTATCAATACAAGGTGTTGACTTGTGGAATAGTTTAGAAAATGAAATTAAAACTACTAACTCACTTATAGTCTTTAAAAAAATGATTAAAGCTAATATGTTAATAAAATACTAAATACTCAAATTGTCAAATTGTACTAAAAACTTAAATGTGTATTCAAATCATGTAAATAGCTTAAATTTTGTATCATTGCTGAGTGGCTTGGACATTTGTATATTTGATTGAGTTATTTTTCTTGATCTCACTTTTTTTGTTATTATAATAGAAATAAGGGACAGGTAAAATAAGATTATTTTCAGAGTCAGAGTCAGAGAGTCTTTATTGTCATTTGCACCGCATGTGGTACATGTGATGAAAACGAGATTATGTACACGGGGTCCCAGTTACATCCAACAACAAATGCAAGAGAAAAACAGTAATAACATCTAGAATTAACTAAGAAAAACATCAACTAGTAATACACTAAGCCTAATATAGTGGGAATAAACAGCAGCACGAACATGAGTTTGTATGAGCAGATGGTCACAGATGAACACAGATGAACACAGCAACAAGAAAACAGATCAGCATCAGCATGATGTGATATTTTGCAGTGTTTATTTTTTATTTTATTTTTATTTATTCATGAGTCTAACAGCCTCAGGGTAGAAGCTGTTCCTCAGTCTAGTGGTCATTTTGTTGTTCAGATTTAACAAGCCTGTGTCATGAGTGGATACATGTATTTACATGCAGTAAAATATGAAGTACAGAACACCATTCTAAAAAAAAAAAATACTTGTTGTATATATACCTCGTCAGATGCTCTTCCAGCTGTTGATGGCGGGACAAAATCCTCCTGCCTAGGGTGTGGCGAGACATTGATGACTTGCTGGGGTTTAACATCTTGATCAGGCCAACAAAGGTGTGGGACTCCACTACATGCAGCGGTAGCATGTTGTGGACAAACATGTCGACAATCTGTGTGTCCACCATAGACTGCTTTACACCAGTGGAGGATGATTTAAAGAAAGTTTCAGCAAGGTTGGGCTGCCGTGCTTTCTTTGGTTGGGATTACTGGCTGCTGCTTGCACTGGCACTGCTCTCCACAGAAAGTCTGTGTTTTCCATGTAAGGACCCGGACTTGATTGCCAAGTCGAACTGTGCAACACGTGTTGGATGTTTTCGGCTGACATGCGACTTCAAATTGAAAAGACTCCTCAATTGTCCTTTGATTATCTTTTTTTTTGGTTGGCACAGGACACACTGAAAGTACATAGAATTTTCATTCAACTTATCTTTCGAGTCAAAAATGAAATAGTCCTTCAGGTGGGGCCACGGGTGAGACTCTACGCTCTCTTCGGTGACTTCCTCAGCCATAGCCGATGAAGATCCTTCTTCCACACGTGGTTCATCCACAGGCCGCTGAGAAACATCCATACGTTGTTCACCCTCCATGTTAAAAATTCTTCGTCTGACTCACTCTTCGAAACAAGCAATAAGGCTGCAGAGAAACACACTGGCTGCTAACTGGCTGCTAACATGATTTGACATCATGTCTTGTCACATGACAAGTAATAGCCAATAGGGCCCCTTAGGGCGGGCCCCGCTCTTAAATCAACCAACCGGACGACTGCTCACGGGCCACATCCGGCGCTGATGGTCGTGAGCAGTCGTCCGGTTGATTTAAGAGCCCGTGAATAAGTTTTTTCGTTTTTAGATAATTAGTTATTAGCGGTACTGCATTTTAAATAAAAATAGCGCAAATCTTCATATGAATTATAAAAGTTAGTCAATCCGCTGTAACGCTGACAAATTGTTTAGGTCCGTTGTAAGCGGATTATCGCTTTAGCGCTCCCTTGCGGTCTGGCGCCCACCTTTGGTAGTAAAACATACATCTCTAAAATCATTGTACATACTCCTCTGTATCAATAGTCCATTTACACAAGTGCAAGTCACAGATGGAATTGGCACTGATGTACCCCTTAACTTTACAAAAGCTAAACCACTTTTAATCCACTTTTTGCTAACAATGTTTGCGGAATGTAATGCTATTATTTTGTCACAAAAATGCTTCACAGGAACCCAATGCGGGGTGTCTATTGTCAGTAAAATTGCAAAAGCTGCACACATAGTTTGGTGCATTCCTGTTTTTGGACCAGTAGGTGTACAGAGGGACATGAATATACTCATCATATACTGCTGCATTTGTATCAAATGATGAGATATTCTTTCTGCTGAGAAAATTGTAAAGAATTCATGAGACAAAGCCCAGAGCAGACACACCATCTCTCAATGTCAGTGATTCAGACTGTGTGTATGCCAGAAGTTTGTGCTTCTTTAGACTCCACACTGCAGACTGACAAAGCCAAATCACAGTCCTGTAGCAAGTAGAAAAAGCATCAAAAGCCCAAGAGAATCCTGAGTATAAAACAAATACCGTCTTAGGCATTCAAGCACCTCCACGTAAGAACTAGTGTGTGAGTACAGCCTTCCCATGTGGTCAGCACAACAGAAGACAGCATTGTCACTGAGTTCTTTGTGATGTGCAGGTGTTGACTGGTAGCACTCCAGTGGGACTTGTGCAATTTCAACAAACTGCTGTGGCTTGCACACTCAGATACACACTCAGAAACAGGATGTGACGTGACAGGTTGCAAAATCTTGGTGACAATGCGGGATCCTCATCGCATCAATAATGCAGTGCCTCTGACAACTAGAGGGATCAAACTCCCTTCACTGTCTAACTCTATCATCCTCTAGTTTTTCTCTCACATTTGTCCTCCACATATTGTAAACTTGTCACTGACTAACCCTCCATTCATTTCCGTTCACTTTTATCTGCTACAAACAGAGAAAGAGCAGAGTGTGAATCAGAATGGGCACAAAGACCAGCCGAACACTTGATGTTCTGACAGCTTAAAAGTGTCAAGATTGACATAATTACACAAATGGCTTCAAGAAACAAAAACACACCTAAACAGCTAAAATACTTTGGGGGAGTTTATATGTGAACAATTTATTTGTTTGAGTTGTTAGCTGGAGGCATGGAACCTGTGTCATTTAGTTAACTTGTCAGCTACATAAACAGCAATGCATGAAGAGAAAAATGTCATAACTAAAGAGCAGAGACTCATAGTAGAACAGCCGTTATCTGTTGTGTTGACAGATGAGAGCTGCTGGAGACACTGACATTTGCACATACTGTACAGAGAGAACAGAGCTGTAGGCTGGCTGGGTTTGGATGTCACTGCTGTGACTGTCAAAACTGCCATCCATTACACTGACAAAGACTTCTGTATTGTCTAATTAACAGAGTGTGCATGCCTTTGTGTTCTCTATTGCTCAGCATATTTAATTAACTCCTTAATGTCCATTTGGGATGTCTTTTTCTCAGCGTAAATTAAAAGAAAAATCAGTCTAGAGCTTTATATTGTAGTTTTAGGTAGCATTCTACTTTTGAAGCAACTTTTAGCCAAGGATGCAGCAACATTACTCATTTCAAATGTGTTGATAAAAAAATAGGTAGAAGATGTTGGCATTTTTGCAAGAACCTAACATTTATGTCGCAATATGGTAGTGGTACACCTTTGTCTCTGAAAACTCTCATTGGTAAACCTAATTTCTCTGAAACTGTCCGTGAGACACCTTTTCATGAAAACCTTCTAGAGAAGGCAATGAACACTGTTTATTCCATTAATTTGAATCCAGGACACAAATTAAATCACCAAGAGACTCTTTAATTTTTGTTCTAATTCAAACAATCAAAGAATAACCTTGTGTTACTGTATTATCATTACTAATTTCATTATGTTGATAATCAAAGTGACTCTGTTTATTCCAAGTGACAGGTCAAAATTAACCTTCAGTATTTGTTAAAAAGTTTAAGACAGTTTATTAGTTTTAATCATTATACTGGCGCCTGTTCTAATCCTTATTTCTGCTCCCTTCTTCTAAACACAAACCTTTCCTGACTTCTAATAACCTCAACTAAACTCCTCCTACTTCCTGGTTGAGGAACCAATAGGAAGGAGTGAGTACTCCGAAGTCAAGCCCTCTTTGAAAGCTCTAACTTCCTCGAACTTTTCAGTCTGTCAAAGTCTGTTGGAAAGTTGAGATGAGACTTTCTCCTAAGCTGTTGGACGAGAGCCATGCGTCAAAGGCATCGTCCGTAGCCAAGGTCTATAGCACGCTCGCTGTAAATCCGAACCAAGCTTCAAAGCTCCAAAGCCTTGAATAAGAATTCCTTCTGAGGAATGTTTTATTTTGAAAATCATCCGGAATTGACCACTACTTCAGTCCGATTGAAGCGGATATCAGGAGACGCTGAAAGTGTAGACACGCTTACCGTCTCGAACATAACCGGATCGAAGGACCCTTTTACGTCTAAGGCTTACCGGAGCCGGGACCAACCATCTTTGCAAGGTAAAGAGTTGTTGACTGTTTACTAAGCAGACCTGGGTTCAGTTGACATCGCCCGAAGAGCTGCCATTTCTGATTGAATTAATTTCACTCAAGACAACTTCCTCTCTCTTCTTCCTCCTTTCCTTCCTCCTTATCCCTCCTTGCCAGTCATATTAAGAAAAGTGCCTTCAGATATAAGTTAATTACCATCTCATTACTTGATTCTGTTGTTCCTAGAAATTACGGACGCGTGATTTCCATCTGTGCTGATGTCAATTTATAGGAAAGTAAATCAATCAATCAATCAAAGTGTACATATTATGATGTTAATGTTAATGATCTGTTAAATAAATGACTGCATTTACTTGATGGGTCAAATATAATTAACGTTTCATGTCACTTATATCTCATCTGGTCACACAAGATATTGTTTAATCCAAAAAAGAAGATAATCTTTGAATAATTAATTATAAGGTTGTGTCAGGATAACACCTGCTCACACTCTTACATCTAGTAGCATCCTAAGTGTCTACTACAATATTGTAGGAATGGGTCATCAAATAATCTAAAAATCAAACTAAGGTAAATTTTGTTAAATCTAAGTGATTAGTATTGTTCATTCAACCTTTATTTAGTCAGGTAAATCTTATACTGCCTTAACACTAAAACTTTCTCACACATTATCACTCAACACAAAGTTTTTCACTAAACTCTCGGTCATGTGCTCATACAGTTTGCACTACTTCTCATACTTGCACTAATGTCTGTATTACATCACTGCCTATAATCATAATACTGTTTACATTCTCTGTTTACATTTATTAATACTGTTTACTTTTATTACTACTGCTTACATGTAATTACTACTGTTTACATTTATTTACACTACTCTAATATCTACACCACTGCTGGTACATATACAGTGTGCTCTGAACGGTCTTATTTAGGGATGCCCAATGTGCCTTACTGCATATGCCACTTTTTGCCTCTATAACAACATCAACTACTACCTCATACATATACTGTGTACATTGACTCATACGCTGCTTTGCCACTTTGCAAATGTCAATGCTAGAAACCTTTAGTTTATTTTAGTTATACTTTTTATACTCTTTTTTGTGCTAGTATGCAAAAACTCAGGACAGTATTATGTTCATTAAATGTTTAATGTTTTAGTTTTAGAGTTGGTGTGGATTTTCATGCTCTTGCACCGCTATGCAAAAAAAAAAAAAAAAAACTCAGGACAATGTTAGTTTTACTATTTTATGCTTATGTCTATTATTATATGTTTCAGTGTTTCAATGTTTAGATGTTTACTGTTGCACCGAGGGACTGAGAGAAACGCAATTTCGGTCCTGTGTATGTCCTGTACAGTACATATTGCAGATCTGACAATAAAGTTGACTTTGACTTTGAAACAAACATGTCCTTCACACATGCAGGAAGTAATTTGCATCTGTTTAACATATGTAAATGAAGGCGTGTCAGGGGAGGTGTCTCACGTGCGCTCAGTTCCACGTTGATTGTGATGTACAAAAGGAATGTGCGTGGATTCCGGTGTACGCACAGTTTGATAAATCTGGATTTTTTTGTGCGTGCACACTTTTCTGGATTTGACCGTACGTCACTTTTCAGTGGGAAATCCACGCAAGTCTTTGTACATGAGGCCCCAGGTGTCGAGTTACAGCAGCTGCAAGTTGACGAGGCTGAAGGCATTCTACAACATCTAAATCGTTTACACAGCACTGAAATGGTAATATATTATGTTTCTAATAATTATTAAACATTAATTTATAGTTTAAAAAATGAGTCCCTTTTAAAATATCTGTTAAATATTTTAATGTTTATTCTAACATACGTTCTGAAATGTTTAACTAGTTTTTATTTGTGTATTTTTATCCATCAAGATTTTTTTATTTTGTTGTAAATTTACATTTATTTAAAACAAAAACAATTTTAGATGCATCTTTATGAATCCGTTTGATTTCATCCGTCCTGTTTGGTCCAAAAAATGCAGCTGAGATGTCTTGACTGGAGACCTGTCCAGGTGTCTCTGTGATGGACTGGAAACCTGTCCAGGTGTCTCTGTGATGGACTGGAGACCTGTCCAGGTGTATCTGTGATGGACTGGAGACCTGTCAATTCAAACAATAAATGATATTCACCCAATTTTTTTAAATCATATAAATACTTTATTACTGGTATATATATATAACAAAGCCCCGCTTTTCTGTTTAAGGTGTTGGATGATGTGATCAAATCTCCCTACACGTCATCCGAATCCGCTGACACGTCTCTTTGTTCAACTCTTCTTGCCCATGGAGAACTAAAACAACAGAAACGAAGAGGGAGAACACGACCCTGCTGTTAAAGTGAAAACAAGCTAATTCAAACTATGAGAATAAACATTTTGTGATGCTTCATTTGAGTGTTGTCTTTTTTAAGGCTACAAACTAAAAAATGTTTTATGGTGACATGTTTAGGAAAAAAAGTAAACCAGCATCCTTTTGACTTGTTCAGTTTTTATTAAAATTGTTAAAGGTTTGTTTTTGATGAAATCTTATTGAATCTGCATATGGTGCCAAAATTAATGCTTGTATATTTTTAACTAGTTTTTATTTGTGTATTTTTATCCATCAAGATTTTTTTATTTTGTTGTAAATTTACATTTATTTAAAACAAAAACAATTTTAGATGCATCTTTATGAATCCGTTTGATTTAAACCGTCCTGTTTGGTCAAATGCAGCTGAGATGTCTTGACTGGAGACCTGTCCAGGTGTCTCTGTGATGGACTGGAGACCTGTCCAGGTGTCTCTGTGATGGACTGGAGACCTGTCCAGGTGTCTCTGTGATGGACTGGAGACCTGTCCAGGTGTCTCTGTGATGGACTGGAGACCTGTCCAGGTGTCTCTGTGATGGACTGGAGACCTGTCCAGGTGTCTCTGTGATGGACTGGAGACCTGTCCAGGTGTCTCTGTGATGGACTGGAGACCTGTCCAGGTGTCTCTGTGATGGACTGGAGACCTGTCCAGGTGTCTCTGTGATGGACTGGAGACCTGTCCAGGTGTCTCTGTGATGGACTGGAGACCTGTCCAGGTGTCTCTGTGATGGACTGGAGACCTGTCCAGGTGTCTCTGTGATGGACTGGAGACCTGGAAACCTGAAAACACAAACTGATATTTTTATTAAAACAGCTGAAAACAAATACACAATGATGATCCAGCTATGAAAATTTATGTTTTTTGACGGTATTTGATATAAATTTATTTTTAAATGTAATGATTGACATATAAACATTTTTTATATATATTTAGTGAAAATTTAGTGCATGTAAACATGCAAATTACAACTGGAAATATGAATGGTTTTTCAGAACGTTTGTTAGAATAAACATCTAAAATATTTATTTTTATTATTTTATTTTTTTTGCTTTTTCGGGCGCTAGTGGCCTTTATTAGAGAGGGAGAGGGCGAAACAGGTAGAGAGGGGAGAGACACCACAGAAATGTGCTCGTCAGTTCTGGGACGTGAACCCACGACGCCTGTGGAGAGGCTCAGCCTCCAGCATATGTACCGCCCGCTTTAACCACTACACCAAAGCTGCGGCACAAACATCTAAAATATTTAACAGATATTTTAAAAGGGACTCATTTTTTAAACTATAAATTAATGTTGAATAATTGTTAGAAACATTAATTAATATATTACCATTTCAGTGCTGTGTAAACGATTTAGATGTTGTAGAATGCCTTCAGCCTCGTCAACTTGCAGTTGCTGTAACTCGACAACTGCTCACTTCCTGAACGTGAAAACTCTACAAAAAACAAGAGCAACAGAAGAAAAAAATTATAACCTGCTGTTTCTTGTTGATTGCTTCTCTGTTTTTTGCAGATGATGTGATCCTATTGGCTTCATCAGATCGTGATCTACAGCTTTCGCTGGAGCGGTTTGTAGCCGAGTGTGATGCGGCCGGGATGAGGATCAGTTCCTCCAAATCTGAGGCTATGGTCTTGAGCCGGAAAAGGGTAGCATGTAGCCTGGCCCTCGCCTTCCTGCACAGCTCCGCTCAATTCTCATTTCCCTTCACTGCACAGTCTGGGACTTTACCCGCCCACAAGGATTTGTCCAGTAGATTTTTGTTCGGACCAATCAGAGAACAGAAGGGGTGGAGTTTTGGACCCTAACCCACGCCCCCACCAGTCCCAGCGCGCAGCGTCCTATAAAAGGGCTCTGCCAGCGCTCAGTCAGCGAGCAGCGGCATGTTCTCATTCAAAGCGATGCAGAACTGTTTTATATGTGACACAAATTTATTAATTTCCCCTTCTTAATCCCTTATCTGGAGTTTTCTTTTGTTTTTTTTTCCCCAAAAGTTAAGTAATCGCTCCCTCGTCCTCCTTCTCCTCCACCCTCCTGCTGAGTAAAATGAACACGGAAATGCCTCAGGTTGTCACGAGAATTAAACTCGGGTTTTATTGCTGACCGAGTCCCTGCAGATTTTCTGGTCTTTTGGTGAGCTGGACCAGCGATCCATGGTTTGATTTTATTGTATTAAAACGTTTTATAACATATAAACACTGAGTTTGCGCAGCGAGAGAAAAGCTGCAGGACTCCTGGAGCAGGGGGCGGAGCAGTTGTCAAGTTCACCAGAGCACGGGGGGTGGCTCTGAGGGGAGGGAGCAGAATGCTTTCCCTGTTCAAAATATCCAATGGTTTTGTTCCTAAGCAGAGGCCACGCCTCCAGCAAGAAACGTTTCTCTATGGGAAAAGTCCAGACCCTAGTACGAAGCGAAGTGAAGGACAGGGTCTGGTTACAACCAGGCTAGGTAGCATGCCCTCTCCGGGTCGGGGATGAGGTCCTGCCCCAAGTGGAGGAGTTTAAGTATCTCGGGGTCTTGTTCACGAATGAGGGAAAACTGGAGCGTGAGATCGATAGGCGGATAGGTGCAGCATCCGCAGTGAAGCGGGCGCTGTACCGGTCTGTCGTGGTGAAGAGAGAGCTGAGTCGAAAGGCAAAGCTCTCAATTTACCGATCGATCTACGTTCCCACCCTCATCTATGGTCATGAGCTTTGGGTTGTGACCGAAAGAACGAGATCTCGGATACAAGCGGCTGAAATGAGTTTTCTCCGCAGGGTGTCTGGACTCTCCCTTAGAGATAGGGTGAGAAGCTCAGTCATCCGGGAGGGACTCGGAGTAGAGCCGCTGCTTCTCCACATCGAGAGGAGCCAGTTGAGGTGGCTCGGGCATCTGGTTAGGATGCCTCCTGGACGCCTCCCTGGTGAGGTGTTCCGGGCATGTCCCACCGGGAGGAGACCCAGAGGAAGACCCAGGACACGCTGGAGGGACTATGTTTCTCGGCTGGCCTGGGAACGCCTTGGGATTCCCCCAGAGGAGCTGCTCCAATGTGGCTGGGGAGAGGGAAGTCTGGGCCTCCCTACTTAGGCTGCTACCCCCGCGACCCGACCCCGGATAAGCGGACGAAAATGGATGGATGGATGTTTCTTGTTGATCACTCAAAATAACTTTGGCTTCACTGAAGACAAATCGCTAAAATCTAAAGTTTTAAATGGCTAAATTCGACGGATGCGTTTGTATCTTTCTCCATTGTATTCAATGTGCGCGTTGGAGCAGGCATCTGGATGTGACGTCACAGTCACGTGACCGGAAAAACCCGGATTTACCGTGTAAAAAAACGGTGCTAATTTTAAACTATTTTTGAGAGGAATTTTCATTCATTTAACATTGTTTTAGCAAAAACGATCATAGTTCAATCTTAAAAAATATATATGTTGTGCCATTTTATGGAAAGTTCAAAGATGATGTCAGGGGAGCTTTAAAGCTAACGTGACATGCTTGTTTATGTTTGCAGGGACATGGTGAAAACCATCAACACACTGTTAATCCCACTGTTATAGGTGGATAAGAGCAGCTCTTTTCTTTAAACAGAAGATGGACGTGTCTGGGAGCAGATACAGAGATGATTGAGCAGGTGAAATGTCATTCATGCACAACTGTCCTTTCTGCTATTAAAATCTGAAATCTAAATACTAGTAGGCCTACAGTAATTTTCTTTGTGGTCAACAGAAAAATACTGTGGAGATGATGTCACCATGCAGTTTGAGGAAAGGCCTGAGAATGAAGGAGCAGTGTAAGTGATGAAATTACATACATTCTCAATCTTAAAAATGATTTAATAATCTATTAGAAGTTAAAATACTGATGAACCTGTTGTTTGTTCAGGGACGATCTCCCTGCAGTCTGTCCAGAAAGTCTCCACTGGAGGAGATTTTGCTGAGGAAGACACTGAAACAAAGCTCTCTTTTAAAAGTGTACCCCATGCGAAAAGAAAACTCATAACATATTGAAGTTAATAAGTTTGATATTTATATACTGGTTGAAAATTGCCCTGTGAGAAATTCATAGTAAATTTAACAAAAAGGAAAAAGTTCATAGAATTAAATTCAAACAGAAGTTCAAATTACATGTATTTCATCCTGAAAAAACTCTGGCTAACTACTGTAGCTCTTTTATAACATATGGAGTTAAACTCAAAGTAGTTTCCTCAGATAAATAGTGTTACATTATTTTTATGTGAAAGTTTCTGTTAACTTATTATTTTTATATGAAAGTTTCTGTTAACTTGTATTAACAAGTTGTATTTATTCTGTCATGCCAACTAGTTTTAGCGATGTTACATGTTGTCCGGAGCGGAAACAGATGATCAGTCACATGACGTAAATGTTCGCTACGGCAGAACTGAGTCGGCAAATTTGTTTCCATCTGTCGTTTTGCGCATCAGCTCTGTTTCGAAACCCCCAAAAACCACCTCAAGTGAGCGTATCAACTTTTGAGCGAATTAGAGGAAGTTAACTCGAATTTTGCCGTTTCCATTCAGCTTTTCTGATGCGATGCTTCAAAATGCGCATCTAGAAACCTTGATGGAAACACGGCTTCTGACTGTCTTATTGATGTATTATCACCCAAAAAAATGTGTATTTTGATTTGACAGGCTCAGAGTCCAGTTTTATTTTAACCATTTTAGTAAAAACAAATTTGATGACCATATGTACATGTACATGTAACTACATTACTGTGGAAAACGTATAACACTCGAGCTAAATGACACACAAGATTTAAACACTGTTGCTTACATTGTAGCATTACATCTGATTTTAAATCACAGTTTCCTCGACTGCTCTTACTTGGAGATTTAAAAATTTATGCTGGTGAAGATTCTCAGTCATCCAGGACATGATAAAATAAAATAAAAGGTGTTCAATACAGAAACAACTGAACTTTGTCTGCTACAAATAAAGTCCAGTTGTTTCTGTATTGAACACCTTTTTTGATTTTAAAAATGTAATCAGTCAGAGAAAGGTAACTGTGTGGTTGAACAGAGCTGCTTCTAGCCTCCTCACTGCTATTGTATTATTATTTGGGTATTATGTGGGTTGTAGCGGTGGCGTCTCTCCACTTCTCAGAAACATCCAGGCTGGACATCTGGGATCCCTCATCATCATCATCATCATCACCTCCTGCTGTGTCCTGTAGTGGAAGAAAATGCAGAAAACACTTTTGTAAGATCTGGTTGAGAGGCATATCAGTAATATGCAACTATATACAGTAATAATGCAGATTTGTTCCTGTCTTTGATTTTATACATCCATCCATCCATCCATCCATCCATCCATCCATACATCTTCTTCCGCTTATCCGGGGTCGGGTCGCGGGGGTAGCAGCCTAAGTAGGGAGGCCCAGACTTCCCTCTCCCCAGCCACTTGGAGCAGTTCCTCCGGGGGAATCCCAAGGCGTTCCCAGGCCAGCCGAGAAACATAGTCCCTCCAGCGCGTCCTGGGTCTTCCTCTGGGTCTCCTCCCGGTGGGACGTGCCCGGAACACCTCACCAGGGAGGCGTCCAGGAGGCATCCTAACCAGATGCCCGAGCCACCTCAACTGGCTCCTCTCGATGTGGAGAAGCAGCGGCTCTACTCCGAGTCCCTCCCGGATGACTGAGCTTCTCACCCTATCTCTAAGGGAGAGTCCAGCCACCCTGCGGAGAAAACTCATTTCAGCCGCTTGTATCCGAGATCTTGTTCTTTCGGTCATAACCCAAAGCTCATGACCATAGATGAGGGTGGGAACGTAGATCGATCGGTAAATTGAGAGCTTTGCCTTTTGACTCAGCTCTCTCTTCACCACGACAGACCGGTACAGCGCCCGCTTCACTGCGGACGCTGCACCTATCCGCCTATCGATCTCACGCTCCAGTTTTCCCTCATTCGTGAACAAGATCCCGAGATACTTAAACTCCTCCACTTGGGGCAGGACCTCCTCCCCGACCCGGAGAGGGCATGCTACCCTTTTCCGGCTCAAGACCATGGCCTCGGATTTGGAGGAACTGATCCTCATCCCGGCCGCATCACACTCGGCTGCAAACCGCTCCAGTGAAAGTTGTAAATCACGAACTGATGAAGCCAGTAGGACCACATCATCTGCAAAAAACAGAGAAGCGATTCTAAGGTCACCAAAACGGATCCTCTCAACACCTTGGCTGCGCCTAGAAATTCTGTCCATAAAAGTTATGAACAGAATCGGTGACAAAGGGCAACCTTGGCGGAGTCCAACTCTCACCGGAAACGAGCCTGACTTACTGCCGGCAATGCGGACCAAGCTCTGACACCGGTCGTACAGGGACCTAACAGCCCTTATCAAAGGGCCTGGTACCCCATACTCCCGGAGTACCCCCCACAGAACCCCCCGAGGGACGCGGTCGAATGCCTTCTCCAAGTCCACAAAACACATGTAAACTGGTTGGGCAAACTCCCACGCACCCTCCAGGACCCTGCTGAGGGTGTAGAGCTGGTCCAGTGTTCCACGACCAGGACGAAAACCACACTGCTCCTCCTGAATCCGAGGTTCGA
>JBBPBX010033241.1:8114-33378 GCA_038048925.1 Garcialebias charrua | reverse complement strand
TGAGTAACAATAAAAGCTAGACTCTTACCAACAGCATCATCTGCTGGAGTTATGGAGGCAGAATACATCTGTGGGCTCGCTGTAGAAAAGAAGAGAAAGACATTCAGTTCCATTTCAGAGTTGCTGCTTTGAGTCCATGAGTCATATTTTCATTTTTTCTCAGCTCGTGTGGTATAACTTAGAAAACAAAAACTGTAAGTTTAAACACTAAAATTATTCAAATAAACTATGTATACGAACTTGGTCTCAATTTTTCCTGATAAAATACTACGGTACTATCAAAAGGGAAAAATAACTACCGGTACTGTATATTTGGCTCTGAAGTAGTGATTGTAGAATTCATTGCTTTGCAAAAACATGTTTTGTGTCTTTACAAGGCTACATTTATTTATACTTCTCATTTTGGCATTTTCCCTCTGCAGGGATCTCCACAGCAAGTCATCCTCCTCCATCTCCCTCTGTCCTCACTCCAACTACCTCCATGTCCTCTCTAACTGCATCATATACTGTACTGTATGTCCTGTTAGTCATTTCTAACATCCTTCTACCAATATACCCACTGTCCCTCCTCTGGACATGTCCAAACCATCTCAGTCTGGCCTCCCTAACTTTATCTCCCAGTTGTTCAACATGTGCTGTACCTCTGATGATCTCATTCCTGATCTTATCCATCCTTGTCACTCCTAAGGAGAACCTCAGCATCTTCATTTCTGCTACTTCCAGTTCTTTCTCCTGTCTTTTTGTCAATGCCACTGTCTCCAGACCATACAACATAGCTGGTCTCACCACTGTCTTGTAAACTTTTCCTTTGACCTTTGCTGACACCTTTTTGTCACAAATCACTCCTGAAACTTTTCTCCATCCACTCCATCCTGCCTGGACTCTCTTTTTCACTTCTTTACCACATTCCCCATTTTCCTGGACAGTGGACCCCAAGTACTTGAAGTCCTGCACCTTTGTGACCTCTGCTCCTTGTAGCCTCACTGTTCCACTGGCCTCCCTCTCATTCACACACATGTACTCTGTCTTACTACGGCTGACTTTCATTCCTCTTCTTTCAAGTGCATACCTCCACCTCTCCAAGTTCTCTTCCACCTGTTCCCTGTTCTCACCACAGATCACAATGTCATCTGCAAACATCATAGTCCATGGGGATTCCTGCCTGACCTCATCTGTTAGTCGGTCCATCACCAGATTTAAGAAGCTACCTGCACTTCACTATTCCACCACCAGGTTTCCTTATCATCCATTCTCTGTCCAGATGACACACCAAGTACCTTCCTACCTGTCTCTCTAATTACTGTTGCTGTAGTAGCCCAGTCACTTGGAAGCTCTTTCTTACCACCCAGAGCCTTTAACAGCTCGTCTCTGAATTTCTCACAACATTCTTCCTTCTTTAGCTTCCACCATTTGGTCTTCTTCTCTGATTTTACTCTTTTTCTCTTCTTCACAACAACAGTCATTCTACACACAACCATCCGATGCTGTCTGGCCACGCTCTCCCCTGCCACAACCTTACAGTCTCCAATCTCCCTCAGGTTTCCTCTTCTACACAGAATGTAGTCGACCTGCGTACTCCTTCCTCCACTCTTATAGGTCACTCTATGTTCCTCCCTCTTTTGGAAATAGGTATTGACAATAGTCATTTCCATTCTCTTGGAAAAATCCACCACCATCTGTCCTTCCTGGTTTCTTTCCTTGACACCAAACCTACCCATCACTTCCTTATCCCCTCTGTTTCCTTCACCAACATGTCCATTCAGGTCTGCTCCAATCACCACTCTTTCCTCCCTGGAAATATGTATCTTTCTCCTCCACATCACATCCGACCTGCGGAGCATAACCACTAACAATGTTTAGCATCAGACCTTCTATCTTCAGGCACATCACCCTATCTGAAACTCTCTTCACCTCTACTACATTATTTGCCAACTCCTCCTTCAGGACCACCCCTACTCCATTTCCCTTTCCATCCACACCATGGTAAAACAGTTTGAACCCTGCTCCGATGCTGCGAGCCTTGCTGCCATTCCACTTTAATGTTTGACAAATATCAAAACTTTGTCTTTATTTGTCAAAAGCTGTGTCAGTTTATTCCCTGTATCATCTTTGATTGGATGGCTTTTAAAAGACTGCAACATAACACACTATTTTTTTCCCCGTTTCATTTTTACTGCCGTTAAAAATGATGGAAATCCGCCACAGCGACAAAGAACTTTAATCCTTGTCTATTTCAATTTGTTGTCCGCTGGACAACCTCGAGATGAGATCTGGTTGTGCAAGACTAAATTAGGTTGTCTCGGACAAACCGCTTATGTTGACACACATGCAGCAGCTGTATCCTTTATGGGTAAATAACAAAAATAAATGCTCTTTAATTATTTTTAATGATGAAGATCATCAGCCCCCAAGTTCCCCCACCCATGTTCAGGAGTCCAATGGCCAAGCCGTGCCCTCTGCCTCATCCCCACCGTGGGTTTCCTTCGGGTACTCTTGTTTCCTCCCACAGACCAAAAACATGCATGTTAGACTGATTGGTAACTCTAAATTGAACGGTTGTTTGTCTCGTTTGTCTCTATGTGTCCCTGTGATGGACTGGAGACCTGTCCAGGGCGGCCCCCGCTTCTCGCACAGTGACTGCTGGATATGGGCACCACCAGCGACCCAAAATGGAAGAAGCAGGTAAATATAATGGATCAATGGATGCTATTCTTGCAGAAGGACGTCAAATGGAGCCAAACAAGTTAAAAGTGTATTGTTGAAATCTTACCAAATAAACTACTTCCTGTATGAGAGGACATGCAGGAGTAAGATAATCTGCCTGGAGAGAAAAGAAGGAGAGATGAAGATTAAAGTTGTAAATCAAACACATCAGCTGTTCATAACAATATGTTTGTTCGTTTTTGTGATGGAGCATAATCAAGAACATGATTACCAGAACGTGTGGCTCTTGAGTTGTAACTCATGAGTTCACATTGGTGCATACTTGGATCTTGTGGCCCTTGGCATAAGCAAACAACAAAATAATTCTTGCCCGTTGGGAACACAAGAAGTGGATTGAATTTCTTCTTACTGAACTACCGGTAGCATCTCGTACTTTTCATGCCCTTATAAGTCTTGGTCAGATTCTGCGGAGTGTCCGATCCGATGCTTTTGGTATAGATCAGCTCTCCCACACACTCAGTGTCCACCGTCCTTCCCACCACCGACCCGTTATGTACAATCAAACGATGAACGTCACCATCAACGGCAGCGTAGAGAAATCGAGTGTCGAATGGCACATTGATGCAATGTTTGATGGCAGCTACTGGGCAAGGGCCACAGCGGAACATCCCTAAGAGAACGATGAACTTGTGGTTATCAGATCAGTGATATTTAGTGATCTAGAATATTTTTTTAATTATCTCTGACTTGTATTTAAGAAGGAAACTCAATTTGAACCTTGACTTCTCATTGTTTTCAAAGTAGTGTTCAAATATCAATGTCTGAGGAGCACTATCTTGATGCCCGTGTGCAGCAGAAACCTACCTCCACTCTTCTCTTGTGGTGTTGGATCCACAACCTGCCAACCATCAAACTCTGCACCGAGGTCGAACCTCCTCATCCAGCACTCCACCCACACATGGAAGTTCCTGTTTGTGCACACAAGTACCCATGCAAGAATCGATGCGCATTTATTATTGAGCCACAAAAAATATGAATCTTCTAATTAGTTCATTTGTAAGACCATATTTCTCCAGTTTTAACTTATTTCCATTGGCTTCCTGTCAAATTCAGAATAGAATTCAAAATCTTACTTCTAACCTACAAATCTCTCAACAACCTAGCTCCATCTTACAGAGTTAGGGTTAGCTTGTTATGCTGCTATAGGATTGGACTACTGGAGGACAAACTGACCTAATTTCCTTAAACGAATTGTTAAAATTGAATCGTTTTCATATGATATTATTTCTGTCTTAACGTGATTCTTGACCTGCCATTGTGTATCTGTTCCTTTCAAACCCAGTCAGTCGAAGCAGATGGCCGCTTGTCCTGAGCCTGGTTCTGCTAAAGGTTTCTTCCTCATGAAGGAGTTTTTCCTTTCCACTGTTACCTTCATGCTTGTGATCAAGTTAAACTCAAAGCAGTCTGCTCTTTAGATAAGTAACGTTATTAACTTACGCTTTATGTACAGGCCTATGAATGTTTCTGTTCAGCGCCCTGAGACGACTTCTGTTGTGACTTGACACTACATGTATATGAATAAATTGAATTGAACTGAATTAAACAGCATCACCTACCAAATGCTGTCATCAGACAGGCTGAGCTTTTCTCCGCTGGTTGTGTAAAACTCCTCAATGGTGGTGTTGCCATCGGTGTCATGGGCTGCGGTAAAAACTGTCACCACTCTAGAGGGGATGCCCAGAACTCTCATAACTGGGGAAAAGGATGAGAAATTTCAGTGGAAATACAACATGTGAGGCTCCTATTTCTTGTACTTTAAACAATTCTGTGGTAAAATGTTAGCTTCAATACTGTGTCACGACAACAAGTTTGTTGGTTTGATGCTATTGGACAATTTAGTGTTTTTATTTGTGGTGTGTGTCTTTTCTTTGGCGGCTCAGAGGTTTTCTCCATTTGCTTCAGTTTGCATCCAGATTAAAGATGCATGTGTGTTAGGAGTGACTAAATCACTGGTGACTGCAGGTTTTAGCTGTTGTTTGTCTGGGTCAGCAGGGTTGGTCCCATGCAGCCCTCCTCAGGACAAAGTAGCTTCTGCTAATGCAATCTGGTTCATGACATTTTGCGAACAGACAGAAAGAGTTGACTCCAACAGCTGATCTCTCATCTCTCGAACGCAAAGTGATTATGGATTTGGTATCATGGACGATCAACTCTATTGACAATATTTTTTTCTACAAAGCGACAAGGTCTGGGGGAGCCAGCTTGCCCGTCACAGACACACTCCGGTGGTTACGTGATGGATTCCTGGGGCGAGTGGAAGGTCATGTGTCTGTCAATCCTGTCTGTGGAGGATGTCGATGTTTACATAATTGGATTTATGATGGCAGGAGCTTTACTGTTCGGCATCTGTGGAGCACTGTTTTATCGGAAATTGAGGAAAACTTCAGCAAGCGATTACTGACACATCTAAGCTTCCGAGTCAGAGTGAGAGTTTGATCCATGCTGTGACCTCAATTAATCAGCTGCTTTACAAGCTTTGGGACTCGTCAGCGTGGTGGAATCAATCTGGATGAGGATTCATAACATGGATCAGTGGAAGGATTCCCACAATTAAACCATATTGGATTTTGGATCGCTCAGATGGACACTCAAGTCTGCAGGAAAATAAACTGTCTGCCTGAAGAAAATCAACAATCAAGCTTATCTTAATCTGACTCTCAAAACAGCCTTGGAAATGGGCTGACTATCAAATTTCTCCTGGGTCATGAGTAACCGAGGACAACAACTGCATCTATCGCACCCCCCATCCCCGGAGAACTTTCTGTGAGCGCTTATCAGAAATGCTGGCTGGAAACATCACAGAACTGTGGCTGATCTGAACAAGGCTCATGGACTAAATCTCACCCCCTGGACCTCAAATGCATATGTAAATTGTCTTAACTGTGCTTGCTGGTAGAGTTTTTTGATGTCTCATATTGTGTCCTAATAGACAAGATGTGAAAGATATTTTTTGTAATACCACTATCTACCCTCATGGTTCTAATCCTTTTTCATATCTAAAATTATCATTCTGATAAGGAATGAGATGGCCGCGCTGATAATCAGCTGCAGCTTCGTACACTTAGTCCAGCTTTTGGATGACTGTGCGTACATGTTCCCGTTGCACCTTGGTGCAATGTAAATAAAGATATTCTGATTCTGATTCTGATAGCATAGTTTTAAATAAAGATGTGTTAGGGTTGACTTTCAGCTACTATCAGTCAATTTTAGCTCTAAATATTTAAGACTGACTGACTTATAGCCATTTTTTCCCCTATAAACTCCAATAGTGGTGGTGGCCATCTTGAATCAAGCTTCAAAAGTTAGATGTAGAGCCAGTGATTTCTTTCCGAGTTTCATTAAACTCTTTCCAGTGCTTCATCTTTTTCTTTTCTAGAAGACAGATGAATTAACACATGCACTCACAAACACACATGGATGATCGCCTGCTTTTCATGGCTGTGGACAACAAAAATGGTCAGATCTCAGATAGCAGAGCGACTTACCGGTAGATGCTCAGGAACACCAAACAAGTTCATGGCGATACTTTTAGTCTAAAAATAAAGCTTTGACTGTGAGGTGACCATGAGCAGTGCTTCCTGATGGTAACCTAGTGATGATACTTTAAAAAATAGGTTTTTACAAACATCTCATTCAAAATACCTGTGCAAAGGACTGATGCAAACACCCAGCACTGTCCATATCGTACAGGTTTGCAGTTGGATGAGAGCCACTGGTGAAGGATATCAGCGCTGCCGCTCCAGTCTGTTGGCTTCACACCGTCTGTGTAATTTTCATTCCACCTTCCGAGCAAAACACCAAGATCATCATTGCTGTTGACCTTTAAGAGGAGAAGAAACACTATTTAACCTGGTCTCTCCTCAACAAACCTGCAGAGGACAAGTTCCATCTATGTGTTTGAAATGAACATTAGGAAAGAGCAAGAAGATGCATCAGATTTATTATCAGCTGCAAAGCTTACCATGGCACAGATCACCCTGGAGATGTAGACGGGGTCAGCTCTTGAAGCGTAGTCTCTGATGCTGTTGTGTAAATGCTCGGTGCTGAGCTGCAGGAGCTTCAGACATGCATCCAGGACTCCAGGTTCATACTGCACCCATCCAGATAGACACAGATAGAGCTGTCCTGTACTCTTTATGCACCTTTCTCCTCTGGCTCTCGCTCAAGACGGACACTTCTGCTCTCCCTCCCCCTGTTCTCCTCTTCCTCCGGCTTTCTGTGTGTTTGGAGATCCTGGTATACATTCCCCGAACTAAATATACTATTATGGATCTGGTGATCTAGACTTTCAACGCAATATACAAAATCTTTTCAACAAAACGACAGGGTCCCGGAGAACCCTCTTGTCCGGCTGAGACTCACGCTGCGGGGCACATCAGAGATCTGTGGGGGGTTTGGCAGCTAATGTGTCTCTCAGTTCCGTCTCAGAACGACGCTGAAGACCAGAGGTCGCGTTAACCGAATATTTTCCGTATTTGACTGGTTGTTTTAGGTGATGACGGAGAAATCAAAACACCGTCTGTCGTTTAACAGATTCACATCCACTCTCTACCAACCGGTTCATGAACTTCACACCCCAGTCCGGTAGGTGGCGGTGCACATTACGGCTTTAACCAACCCCCAATAAACCAAAGGGAGAAGAAAAAGAAGAAAATACATGACGTTGTTGACTATATTTGAAAAAAATGTCAAGGCAGCTTACCTTACAGTTTCTTCAAAAAGCCCAACAACTGCGATCGTGTTGAAAAAAAAGATGAAAAAAGAGGGAGTGATGCAGTGGAGGACGATGGACAAACAAGTAATGAGTAAGTGGCACTTGTTATTCCCGTCTCCAGTGTCGCAGCAGAGCCCAGATTTAGTCTTCAGAACAACATCAAAACAGGCATGAGAAACCGTCTGTCTGGAGAAAAACTGCAAAATCTCATGACAATAGCCACAGCAGCAACCCCCCTTGAGACATTTGAGTTTGACCAAGCTGGTGGACAGTTTAGGTCCGTGCGGACCAGAAGGAAGGTGTGAGATTGTGCGTTGTGGCCGCAGGATGTTAACTGTTCATTAGATGCTATATTTTAATTGAATTGTTTATGCATCGTTATTTAATTTTATTTTTTTGTTATTGCAGATATAGCACCGAAACAGCTCTAATAAAAATTACTAACGACCTTCTTCTTGCTGCTGACTGGTCTTCTGTCCATCCTCATTCTTCTTGATCTAAGTTCTGCCTTTGACACCAGCTGTCATTCTATCCTCCTCAACAGACTAACCTCCATTGGCATCTCAGGTACCCCGTTAGACTGGTTCAACTCCTATCTCTCTGACCGCACTCAATTCATCCAGCTTAAATCCTTCCGTTCCCAGTCTTCCCCTGTCTCCAGGGGTGTCCCCCAAGGCTCTATCCTCGGACCCCTCCTCTTCATCATTTACCTCCTTCCTCTAGGTCACATCTTCCAGAAATATGACGTCCATTTCCACTGTTATGCTGATGACACACAGCTCTACTTGTCAGCAAAATCAAACTCCACCCACCCACCCTCCATCCTCACAGACTCCAAATCACTGGTTTTCTAACAATTTCCTACAACTAAACAGTAACAAAACAGAAATCATTCTTGTTGGTACCAAAAACTCTATTTCAAAATCAGAACATCTTCTCGTCCCCCTTAACAACTCTCTGCTATCCCCCTCCCCTCAGGTCAAGTGTCTCGGTGTCATCCTCGACACCACTCTCTCCTTCACCTGCATACATCATCAATGTTACTCGGTCTGCCTATTTCCACCTCCGTAATATTAACCGTCTCCGTCCTTTTCTCACACCCCGTTCCACAGCCATCCTGGTGCACAGTCTTGTGACTTTCCGTATCGATTACTGCAACTCTCTTCTCTTTGGCCTCCCCAACAAATCTCTCCACAAGCTACATATGGTCCAGAACTCAGCTGCCTGTGTCATCACTCAAATCTCCTACTATAACCACATCACTCCTGTCCTGCAGCAGCTCCACTGGCTCCCGGTTAAATCACGCATCATCTTCAAAATTCTACTTCTCACGTTCAAAGCTATCCACAACCTTGCCCCTCCTTATCTATCTGACCTCCTACAAATCTCCATCCCATCACGCTCTCTCAGATCCTCCTCTTCACTACATCTCCATGTACCCTCTGCCCGCCTCTCCACCATGGGGAGCAGGGCCTTCACCTGCTCTGCCCCTCACCTCTGGAACGCTCTACCGCCAGACCTTCGAAACACCACCTCCCTTTCTCTGTTCAAGACTGCCCTGAAAACACACCTCTTTAGACTAGCTTATCATTAACTTTACTAAATGTATTTTATATTATTTTGTATTTTATATTCTTTTTGTACAGTATTTTATATTTCAATTTGTTACTCCTGATGTTTGAACTGTGTTTGTTTGTTAAGTGTCCTTGGGTGTCCTGAAAGGCGCTTTTAAATAAAATAATGATTATTATTACATTATTGTTATATTATAGATTCTCTGTTCAGCTTGTTTGAAACTATTATTAAATAAAATGAATGAAAAATATGGTAATTATTTAAAAAAATTAAATGACTGATTAAAATTAATTTTGACCGGATATTTTTAACCCTGTCTGTCAAAACGACCGACAACGAAAAAGTCTAGCGCAACCTCTGCTGAAGACATTTATACAGTATATTTGAATTTATGATAGCAGTGTCCCTGCTCTTTGGCATCGGTGGGGCTCTGTTTTATTGACTTTTGAAAATTACTTTGGCAACTGTTTTGGCCATGGCAAAGCTTCTGAGTCTGTGTGAAGAATTGTTTTTATTTTATTTTATACAAAACAGTGAATGGGGGGACTCGATCAGTTTGATTTACCGTAGTGTTGTAAATGTTGGATCAAATGTCAAACAATCCAACAACCCTGACCCATTCCATTTTAGATTTTAAAATACGCCACTTAATGCAACCAGTGCACGTTCTGAAAGCCACAGATTTATGAAACTGCAAACTATTTTATTGCAGATTAAACAAAAAACAAAAAAGTGCAAATGTTGTAAAACTCCCATGCTCTCTGAAAACTTTTCTGCAGAACAGCGAACAGCGTTCCTCACGTGCAGCTTTGAAAACACATTTTAACTCAAAAAGTCATTGCACTAAACGTGAAACGACTTCAGGGAGGAGCGGCACCACGAGTGGCCCAGGCTCGAGGCAAAACTAAAACGACTAAATAAAAAATGTTTTTGTCACCAAAACAAGCTCAGGGCGTTGGTAGCTAGTTTAAAATCTGAAATGTTTGCCTGAAACCAGTTTAAACCAGTCACAGCAGCTTGGGACACAAATCTGAAGAATTAATTTATACTTTCACTTCAAATAATAATAAAATTGTTTTTCTAACATTTCCTCTTTTCTGGACAATAACAACAGAGATGGAATTAGGAAAATACTTTTTTTATAAGAGATGAAAATGTGCTAAAAACAAGCAGCTAATTTTCAAAAACAAAGAAACAACCAATTTACAGAATAAAATCTCTTACCGTCACAGAATGACTCAAATTTCCTTGTACCATTTTTTCTATTACTGTACACCCTTTTTTAAATTAAATAAATAAAAATAGAACACAAATAACACAAGTACTCAAAATCTGCCGATTTACAAGCTAAACTGTAAGATGGAGGCGATTTATGAGAATCACAGGCCACCTGCGGCTTCTAAGACTCGCCAGCTTATTGGGATCGACTTTGAGGAAGGCTCATAACACGGATCAGTGGAGTGACCCATACGTCTGGCCATTTTGGACTGGGAAAGTACCAGCAGGACTCAAGGTTGGCAAGAAAAAAAAAAAGTCTGCCTAAAGAAAATCAACTAGTGTGGCTTATCTGAATCTGACTCCCCTGTTTGGCCTCGGATACGAGCCGACTATCAAATTTCTCCTGGGACATGGGTAACTAGGGACAATGCTTTGTCCATCGCAATGCACCCCACCCTGCCTCCGAGAACTTCTGTGCAGATTTATCGGAACTGCCAGCTGAACGACATCAGGACTGTGGCCTATACAGGTAGTCCTCGACTTACGACGTAGATCCATTCCTACGCAGTGGCGTAAACCGATTTTCGACGTAAGTCGAAATACACGTACATACTGCACCATATACATGTACAGTACTGTATTACCAAGCACTTAGCCTATCCTAACACAGTACCCTACATAATTATCAAAAAACACATACGTTTGGGAGCCATAATGAATGGAAAAACAGTTAATAGCCTACTAGGATGCTGGTGACACGTCCACCTCGTTCCATCTGCCATATTCCGTTCGGTTTACGACGTAAAACCGCGTTCACAGTACAGTTTTGTTTTGCTTTTTGAATGTCCAGAGGACCAGACTTAGCTTTTTTAGAGAGTACAGTGCAGTATTCCTCCGCTGCTACATTTACGACATAAAACCGGAAACTGCGTAACTCGGCTTTTCAAAAGATTATTTTTTTTTAATGGGAGATACGCCGTAACCATGAAACGTCGTATCCGTCGTAACCCGAGGACTACCTGTATCTGAAAGTGCTCATCGACAAATCTATCAACGTCTTGACATCAAATGCTTGTAGTTATGTTTATAAATGTGCTTGCTGGTAGAGTTTTTTGATGTCTCAAATTGTGCTCTGATAGGACAAGATGTGAACAGATCTTTTTCGTAATATCACTATCCATCCTCGTGGCTCTTATCTTTTTCTAACTAAAAGTATTCTGATAAAGAATAAGGGGCCGCGCTATTATAGCAGCAGCAATGTGCACTCTGCCCATCTGTCGGACGACTGCACAAACATAATTTCACTATATCCCGGTACAATGATAAAAAAGCTTATTCTGATTCTGATCTGTTTATGGCATGTTGTTGTGTGTTACGTACCTGACCAAATGACCAGGGTCGTTCTTGAACATTTGTAGGAGTGCCAGTAAAAATCAGTCCATAATCGTTCTTGATGTACTCTTTTATGTGAGCATCCTGTGGCATGTACACTGGATCATCTGCAATACAATGGCAGTGATATGTTTAATCACATCTTCATCGGAATAAAAGCTTGAACAGTAATTATTATTAATCTGTAGACCCACCTTTTAGCCAAGGGTTACAGAGCAGAACAAACGTTCCCACCGTGTAAGTCATTCTGTGATCTATGGTCTCTATGTGGACCAGGAGTTGGTACAGAGCCACCGGGGACAGAACAGGGGAGCAGACATGGACGATGACTGACTGCCTACTGATTATTCTCGCAGGAATTGTAGCCGACCATCCTTGCGGGGCTGACTGTTCCTCGAAAAGAACTGGAATAATTCGTGACGAACCCTCTGCAAAACATAATGTAGACTCTGTGGCATTACGTCATCAAATTAGCATTATGACGCTGAATTAGTGTTTTTTTCTGATGCTACGTACTATATTGTATGACTGGTATTTTATGCAAACCAACATTGGAACCCATTTAAAAAAAGGTTTTACACTGGTAAATGTAAACACAAATCATTTGTATATCATATAAACTGCCTTTACTTTGGTAAAGATCCACATAGACATTATCTTTACATGCTTTTTCTTTTTCAGGTCGGGGGTCGTGCGAGAGGCTGTCAAGTATTGTTGTTTTTAGTTTGTTTATTTCAAAAGTAATATTTTGTATCAGCCTTTTTAACAAATAATTTACCAGATAATTTGAAGTAGAAGATTTCAGGATGCATTTTGTATCAGCCTTTTTAACAAATAATTTACCAGATAAGTTGAAAAGCCAAGTAGAAGATTTCAGGATGCATGAGGTGAAGTTTAATTTTGCAGCCAAGAAGCATTTTTTATTTATTTATTCAAGTGTTTTGAAAGTTTTTCAAAATTTTTTTTAGGACTTTGGCTGATTATTTATGCATTTTCAGTAAAAAAAATAAAATTCTGGCAAAATTAAAATAAATGTTGTTCATCATTATTCATTATTGTTCTTGATGATTAATGAATCATGTACACACAAAAAAGTAAAACTTAATCTTAAACTCAAGGAACGAACCAGTGTTGTGAAAAAAAAAAAAATATATATATAAAAAAAATCAAACATCTGAGCCAAAAACATTTTAAAATTGAATCTTTAAGCATTATGCTAAAGACAGTTTGTTCCATTTTGAAGAAAACAATTGTTAAATTAAAAACTCAATATCTGTAAAACATTGTTTATGGAGTAAGAGATATTTTTACTTTCATGCGTCATCCAGTCATGTTTTAGGTGGAACTGTCTCAGTCTTTCATACCTAAGCAAACTTCCAGGACCAGCCTGTCATTGTAGGGATTCCACGACCGGCCTTTGAACAGCAAAGTCACTTTGAATGGTTTCCCCCGTCGTACCACCAGACGGTTTCCACTGAACCCCTGGGTCTCATGGGAAATATTGTTCTCATGAATTTCAAAGTTGACCAGCCCCAGTCCAAAGTAGCCAGAGCCTGGAAGAAACAGGTCATGTATGATAACATTTCACAACTTTGAAGGCTGTGTACGGAGCTCTTGAAGCGCCAATAGTAATATATTTTATCATGTGTCCATGATGTAACCAATACATTAAATGTGCACCAAATTTAGCAACATATAGATACAATAATTTGTCTGCACATCGTTATTGTGAGCTTGTTACGTCCACAAGGAACATAGCATATTGATAGGACACAAGAAAAAAGGAAGGTTTAAAAAACAGATTTATTTTGTCAAACTCCTGGAGGCTGCGGGCGTGGTTCAGCAGCCAGCCCCTTTCTGGGGAGAAAAACAACTAAAAACAGGAGTTCACCTTCAGTTTCCCCCATCTCCCAAACAAAAACAATGTGCAAATAAAAGTTGGACCTGGTGAGCCGGCTAAAAAGAATAAAACGACACCGAAAGGGGGCCAACTCCTGTAGGGTCGTCGAAGCCCCTCCCAGCATCGAACTACCTGTTTAAACACCCAGCTCTAAGGTACCGGTAAGCGAAAACTGGACTACCGATCACACCAGGTCAAAACCTACTTAAAAACAGTATCAAACAGTCAGTGCTCACAAAACTACTAAGCCCTCCATGGGCAACCAAACACACAGGCTGCTAGTTTCACTAGAGCCAACCTGAACACACACTTGCACATAACTCCCTCAGGAGTAACACCCAAGTGGTGAGGGGTGGGTGGAGAAGCACAAACCTCCACACCTCCGCACCCTGCAACAGATCTCTGCAACCAGCCTATTTATAGGCGGGCTCAAAAGCGCCGTCCAATAGAGTGCACTAATCAAGACTGATTACATTCAGGCTTTAAAAAGGTGTTTTTAACAGTGCGGCCAGGTTGGCAGCCAACATAAACAAAACATACTGGGGCTTAAATACCAATGTGCCCTGGCACATAACAGAGCTCATGAAAAACATCAATTGCATGCAACATAATTGCAGTAAATGTACAAAACTTTGTGAAATATCCAAAAAAAGTTTATATGAACATTAGATATGGAGATAAATTAGCTTTAAAAGTTTTCACAAATATGTTCAACAAGGTTTTTATGTGTACCACAAGATTTAAAATTGCATAAACACTTTTTCTAATGTACACATTTCAAACTGCACAAATAGAAACATGCTACACAGACAAATTGTGAAATGCACGTGCACAAATCACTCGTTGCAGACAGATCAGTCAACATGAGTGAGTGCTCTAATCAGATCCCTGACTCAGTGTTGCCAGATGGGAAATAAGGAAGTATCATACCAGCGGCTTAAATTTTTTGTATTTTGATTATTTCCTTTTATACTACATTACAATAAACAATTCTTATTATAGCATATAATGTGGTTTCCTAATAAATAAGCTTAAAAATAGTTGATAAAGACACTACCTGCAGAACAGCACCTCTACTGGTGTGGAGTGCAGAATAATATCAATATCTGTCAGACTGATTATTATTATTATCTTTATTTTAATTCCATATGTTTATATGTGCACCCTGGATAATATAGTTTCATTTACAGTTTAGTTTGTTTATTTGTAGTTTAACTCCAACTACCTGAACAGGTAATTTGTCCTAAAACTTAAATGCAAAACTGTGCAAGTTTATTCAGCAGGTCCCTTCTTCAGGGGTTGCCACAGCGAGCGATCAAACTCACGTGAACATTTTGTCCTTTTGTTTCTCGCAGGATGCTCTTCCTGACACAACCTGGGCTTGAACCCTCAACCTCAGGATCACTGGACTGCAGCACTGACCGCTGAACCACTGCAACTTTTAGATAAAGCCGTGCACTGCTTAAATATCTTTAGAATGTTTAAAGCTGCTTTTATTTGGACAAAAAAAAAAGTTTCTTTTGACTCTTATTTTTAATGTCACAGTTCCAGTCTTTATCTGGCCTTTGGACCAGCAACAGTGACCCAAAAGAGTTATTTTACTGCAGTGATTTATTATAGAAAAAAAAAAAGTCCATGCTCAATAATCCAGGTATAAAATCCAAAAATGTTCAGTCAGGTCATCTGGATGGTTTTTTTTTTTGTGCCGAGACATTTCGCCTTCCATCCAGAAGGGTTCATCAACACACTCGACTTTTCTCATTTTCAATTTGATCAGAAATAAACCTTTGTTTATGAATGTTTGTAAAAAAACAATTCATCAATGTGTTTGCCGGGGTTCGTTTCTACTCCAACTCCACAGTTTTGGAAATGAAATAATTTTTATCCCACAAACAGGGAAAGTTAGGAATTTGCATACAAATGTATGATAAACAATTTAAATGTTAAACAACTTCAATCAGACAGTTTAGGTGAAAAAACGTCCGACTTGAGATACCTGAGCAGATGATTTCACCAAGTTTTCACTCAGATGATCTAAAACAAAACACTAAAACATTCGCACTTTTACGCTATACAGTAGAATAAAGAAAACTTTTATAACAGCATAATTCTCACTAAGCAGCTTCATCATTTAAACACATCGAGTCCCAGATTTATTTCATGTAAAACTCAAGTTTCCAGTCTGTCATCAGTACCTTTCTTCAAAGCGTTGCACAAAACTGAATAGTTCAAATACCTTTTGCAGAACTGAAAAGTAATATTTTGTGCCACAGTTTGCACCTGTCACGCCCAGGGACAAAGATCAGCACTGATAAATGTTAATAATAGTGTAGTAAAAAGAATATTAAGGGCTATTTTTAAGTAAATTGACTTTAAATCAATCATCTGATATTGGTTTGCTATATAGTCTTTTAGACTAAGAGTTATTCCATTTGATCAAAGCTTCATCTTAATGGTTGTAGAAAATGCATTTTAGGTTGGTTTGCAGGATAAACTCACCACCGACGTGGGTTGTTGTCTGCTGCATGTAGTCCATGATGTGGCAACAAGAACCTCGAGAGGCTCAAGGAATGATCGGCTCGCTCCACCTTCCCACCAACAAATCCTCCCCTCGTTACTTTTCTACAAGTCTCCGTTAATCCCGAGTTCAAACAAGACGTGGCTCCAGAGGGGTCAAATCAAAATAGTTCTTTTATTTCTGTCAAAGGCAACGACAGGGATTTAATACAAACAACACACAGACAAAAGAAAAAAACAAAACAATTGAGAAGTTTTTTGTTTTTTTTTGATAGAAAACAGTGAATGGTGGGGACTCAATCAGTTCGATTTACCATAGTGTTGTAAATGTTGGATCAAATGTCAAACAATCCAACAACCCGGACCCATTCCATTTTAGATTTAAGAATACGCCACTTAATGCAACCAGTGCACGTTCTGAAAGCCACAGATTTACGAAACTGAAAACTATTTTTTTGCAGATAAAAAAAAAAAAAAGTGCAAATGTTGTAAAATTCCCACGCTCTCTGAAAACGGTTGAAAACACATTTTAGCTCAAAAAGTCACGGCAGGACACTAAACGTGGAACAACTTCAGGGAGGAGCGGCACCGCGAGCTGCCCGGGCTCGAGGCAAAACTAAAAACGACTAAATAAAAATGTTTTTATCACCAAAACAAGCTCAGGGTGTTGGCAGCTCGTTTAAAATCTGAAATGTTTGCCTGAAACCAGTTGAAACCAGTCACAGCAGCCTGGGATTAACACAAATCTGAAGAATTTATTTATACTTTCAACTCAAATAATAATAAAATTGTTTTTTCAACATTTCATCTTTTCTGGCCAATACAAACCGAGATGGAATTAGGAAAATACGTTTTTGTTTAATAAGAGGGAAAATGAAAATGTGCTAAAAACAAGCAGCTAATTTACAAAAACAAAGAAAAAAACAATTTACAAAATAAAATCCCTTACTGTCACAGAATGACTCAAATTTCCTTGTACCATTTTTTTTCTATAACACCCTTTTTTTATGAAATAAATAATAATAGAACACAAATAACACAATGAAACCGAACACTTCAGGAAAGCACAAATAACCTTGTTAGCTTACATAACTTAAGACAAAAACATTTTTTGTACAAACATCACATGAAAAAAAAAGTTTTATTGCTCATTTAAAGTGAAAATCTGTTTAGATACAACCAAGCGTTGACGACAGCGGAAATAAGAATAAACTGATTTGTCAAGATAAGAAACAGTCTTCCTGATTGGGTACTGATTTAAGGCATACATCATATTTTCTGAGCTGATTTGAAGTGCATGTATTAAATATTGTTCCGTTTCCTTTCAGGAGTCTGAATGTGAATCCTTCCTTCCCCCATAACAATCCACAGCAAAGTGAGCTTCAAGTGAAGAGTAAAGCTCATTACCTGCAGGGGGGCCTTCCAACAGCTCCTTCTGCCTGCAAGCATCTGCTGAACTTTCATCACCAACTGAAGTTGCAAAACATACACACACACACACACACCTGTAAAACACAAAATTGAATTAACTACTAGGAAACGCCTCAGGAACGAATCAGGAGCTAATGGGTAGTTAACCAGTATTTACTGGGGAACACAGCCAAGCCTTATTAGGGGACTACTGGTTTGTTACCTTGTAAATGAATTGGAACTAATCAATAACTAATGGGTACCGTATTTTCCGGTGTATAGGTCGCACCTTTTTATGGTTTTTTCAAGGCCTGCGACCTATACTCAGGTGCGACCTATATATGGCTTGTTATCACTTTCGGTGAAACAAATTTTTAAATCCAGCTCATTTCACAATTACGTTCATTTATTAAGGAAAAGTTCAGCTCAGACACATATTTGCTATAATTTTTATCAAACAAATAATTGTTTTTAAGTGTTAATCTTCTTAAAAGCCTTGCTGTGCGCTCCTGTGGCAGACATTTGCAGCAGAGCTAAACGTAGGTGCGACCTATCTAGGGATTTTTCCAATCTATTGGTGATAATTGGACAATGCGACCTATACACAGGTGCGACCTATACACCAGAAAATACTGTACCCATTAGCTCCTGATTTATTCCTGAGGTGTTCCCTAGTAGTTCATCAAATTCTGTGTACCTTATTGTAAATTCTAAAACTCTTTATGGACCTACAGCAAACCCGCCTAAACACAACTGATTCAAACACACTAAGACTTCGCTCTGCTTTGAACACCTGAGACCACGGCTAAACGCCTCCTTACCTAACAGTGAACATGATGAGTTTGACACCCCCTCCCCACCACCACCACCTGCAGCAGTCTATCATCACCTGGTTTCCCTCACGTGCACCGATAAAAAACTGTTCAGACTCTGTTCTGAGACGCATGCACTGTCGTCTTTAAAAGCATCGGCCATCTTAAAACTACAGTACTGGCAAAATGATTGATAAATCATGGCCGCCTGATTAGGTAATACAATTGCGGGGGGCTTTTGTTTAAAACCACGTTCAAAACATTAAATAGCGCAATAATCCAGGTAGAAAATCCAATAAAGTTCACTCAGGTCATCTGGACGGTTTCTATTTTTTGTCGAGATGTTTCGTCCTTCATCCAAAGGACTTATTGAGTCCGAGGAGACCACAAGCAGCACATCCACATAGCGGGCCAACCAGTTTGCTGGTGGTAAGTCGACTCCTCTGAGACAGCCGTAGCCACAGTGGTTCAAAACATCAAAGTTCATGCTCAATAATCCAGGTACAAACGTTTGTTGTGGCTCCTCGGACTGATGAAGTCCTTTGGATGAAGGACGAAACGTCTCAACAAAAAAGAAACCGTCCAGATGACCTGACTGAACTTTGTTGCACATTCAGGATGAAGTTTCTTCTGCTTTTAAACAAACAGATGCCGACATGAAACCGATGACATCATTTATAAAACTTTCACGTTTAGGCCAAATTTGCTCCAGTTGTTGCCATCAAGACATCGTTCAGCCGAGGTCTTGCCCACCCGCCCCCGGTCGATGAGGAGCCGAAAAGGACTATTCCACACTTCATGTGAACTCGGATCGACTGTAGATCATTTTAATGTTGTTTTATTTAAAGTATTGTTGTTAGTGGTGTCCCCATACTGATAGCAAACCCAATACCAGCTGCAAATATTTGTACTTGGGCTCATAAAAGCGCCAATACTTCACACTGATTCCACTTTTATGCATGGTGGCGTCATTTTCTCGTCCACTTCAAAGTAGCCGAGGGCAAAAATAAATAAAATAAATAAAGCCTGTAGTAAAACTAGTATCGGGACGCCCCTGGTTGTAAGTAAGAAGACAAATCGATAAATACGACCTGATTTGTCTTATTGCTTGGAGCGACATGTTGGGTCAAAACATTTTCAGAAACTGGACGAGCAGCTGCTTCAGTGATCAGGTCAAAAGTAACGATCCAGTTTTTCAGGATACCAGTTTTAGAAGTGCGGAAAGAAAGACTTTACGTTTTTGCTGAGCTGCCAAGCCGGGTGAGGGTGGTGGTGGTGGTGGTCGGGTCAAAGAGTGTGAAACTGGTCTAGAACCTGAACGTGCTTATGGAAATCCACTCAACCCTTCTGACAGTTAAAACTTGTTTCGCCCAAGTGGCTTCGTTTGGCTTTTTTCCCAAACGCAGCTTCGGTCGCAGACCCAGAAACTGAACAGGTTTTTAATCAGCGTCGAGGAAACCGACCGCTAAAAGTCCCGAAGCCACACACACGCACCGGAACACCTCCGCTAACCAATTAGACAAAACACGAACAGCCAAACCCTCACTTGGTACAAAATATCAAAATAAATTTTGTATAAATAATTTAAATAGCTATACTAAAGCTGAAGAATAGGTCTAAATTTAAAAACCAGCCACAGACGTGTGCTGATTATGTTATATACAACAAAAGCAATTGAGATTTTATGGCTAGCGTTGTATTTTAGAGACGACTCCCCAAGTCCATTGATAAAACATTAGGCTCGTCTTTCCCAATAAACGCTGGGCCATAAAATATTGGTTTACAGCTCCTTCAGGAACCCAAGAAGTCCTACGTTGAGGGTGATTCGTGCACAAATGCCCCCTCTCCGCTTTTGTTTCGTCTAGCCGTCCCCCAAAACGTGCGACAGGTCGCCAAAGTCACAGTCGAACAGTTCGCTGATTCCTTCGTGGTCCTCCAGTCCGAAGTGGTAATCGTGGCTGTGAGGAGGGGACAGGTTGATGAAACTTTCCAACGGGAGGGGAAGACCCTCTCCGGTCAGGAGGTCCGAGGACGAGAGGGGCGAGAGATCAAAGTCCGTGATGTCTCCGAGACTGGAGAACGGGTCGCCCCTCAGGAGAGATTCTGTCAAGGTGAAAAGACAAACGTTGCATGAGCCATACAAAAAGGTTTAGAGCTTCTCTTTAACCCCACAAACAATAATGTGGTGGAGTTGTTGAGTTTTGTTATTTACATGAAAACATAAAATCAAATTAACTAAAAAATAAATAAAAAACACACACACCTAATCTCAGTAACTAGGGGCCAAGATGGTGTAGAGGCAGGGCTGCCGACTTGGGACCCGAAGGACACAGGTTCAAACCCCGGCCCCGGCCACTACACACCTTGGGGTGTCTATGAGTGCACACCTATATTTCCCCAGCTCCCCGGGCGCTTTCTATGGCTGCTCACTGCACCACCTGGTGGTGGTTGGGTTAAATGCAGAGACGAATTTCGTCTTGTATGGGAAACATACACAGATGACAAAAATGTGACATTTATTTATTTATTTATTTAACGCTGAGGATTTTACCGTAATTTCCAGACTACAAGCCACTACTTTTTCCCACACGCTTTAAACAACCGCGGCTTATACAATGCTGCGGCTAGTTTATGTTTTTTTTTTAAAGTTTAAATTGTGCTGCTCGGGGTGGCTGCATGTTGGAGTAGCTCTGTTACTTTCATTAATTTGCTTTTGGAAACTTTAATTCCTGTTATTCTGGAATCACTTTATTTTGAACGATTGTTTCCTCTGTATCAGAAGCTGTGCAACTGGAAGGATTTTTAACTGAAACTTTTTTTTTAACTTTTGGACATTTGTTGTGATGCGTAACCATGGCAACAAGTTTTTTTTTTTTCCAACCGGGAGCAGCTGAATAACATCTCAAAAGCTCAAATAATATCTCAACTACAGCTCCAAATCTCAAATGAGTTGAAAAGGAGGCTCCGTGGATGCATTCCCGTCTACCTGCTGGCTGTGCGCGCGCGCCTGACCACTGAGATCCTAAGATCTCCTAAGGAGATCCTGGAACTGGCAAGGGACGTGGCTCGTGACAGCAGAAGGACTGGGATCATCCCTCGGCACCTGCAGCTGGCTGTCTGCAGGGAGGAGTGGCCATCGCTCTGGGAGGAGTTCTGCCTGGCATTCAGGCTGTCCTGCAGCCCGGGGGAACTGAAAGACCAGCAGAGTCTGGGTGGATGGACCGGACAGCATCTGAGGCCAGTCTCTTTGGATCCGCTGGGATGGACCTTTACAAGAGATCCTTCCCGTTTACAGCCATCAGAATCTATAACATCTCTTAAGGAAACAAGAATAACGAGTTACAAATAATTTAATTTCCCTTTGGGATTAATAAAGTATTCTGAATTAAATTTATTTTATTTTGACGGGCTAACGAGCTTCCTGCCACCAAAAAAAATTTAGGCTTGTCACACTCGGGCGCATGCATAGCTGCCCAATACACATCTCTCTTGTGGGGTGGGACCTCGTGACTCAAGGAGACTACCTGTTTAAAGGTAAAAAAAAATTTGGACCAGTGAAATTACCAAACAGGTCACAGCGGACAAATAAAATTTATTTCATTGGTCCACTGGGGAGGGGGTGGAATTTGTTTCCCCCCCTCCCTGAGGGTACAACTAAGTATTTGCAGCCACTCGAAATAAGTGTGAATTGTACACTAATGTGGCACTCCGAGCTCAGTGGGAGGTTTGGATGACTGGCGACGAGAAATCGTTTATCAGAACTGGCTGCATGCGAACAGCAACTTTTGATCAAGTCTGCCAGTGGATCCTGACAGAGGAGCAGTGTCAAAAAATCCTCCATCACCAACGGGTTTTGAAGGCTGCCGTGTGATGGAGGACAGCACAAGCTCAAAAGGGCGCAGTGCGCACGAGGAAGATGAAGATAGTGATCGACGACTTCCTGGTAAGTTACTGTATTTATTAATTTTTTTAACCAGCCTTGTAACAGGCGCTGTTCAGAAAAAAACATTTACCTGTACTGTACTATTTGTGTATGTTACCAGTACATATTTAATAAAAACTTTATAAAAGTCTTTCTGTGTAAATATCTCATATTACAACGTGGACACCCATGACTTATAGACAACCACAGACAGATATACCGGTACAGGTAGTCCTCGACTTACGAAGTAGATCCGTTCCTACGCGGCGTCGTAAACCGATTTTCGACGTAAGTCGAAATATACGTACATACTGCACCATATACATGTACAGTACTGTATTACCAAGCACTTAGCCTATCCTAACACAGTACCCTACATAATTATCAAAAAACACATACATTTGGGAGCCATAATGAAGGGAAAAAAAAGTTATGGCCTACTTCCTCCGTCCATCAGCCGTACTCTCCATTTGTTTACGACGTAAAACCGCCGTCCAGCTCGGTCCATCCTCCGTATTCTCTATTCGTTTACAGCGTAAAACCGCGTTCACAGTACAGTTTTGTTTTGTTTTTTGAATGTCCAGAGGACCAGACTTAGCTTTTTTAAAGAGTGCAGTGCAGCATTCCTCCGCCGCTACGTTTACTACGTAAAACCGTAAACTGCGTAACTCGGCTTTTCAAAATAAAATTTAAAAAAAAATGTTTTTTAATTTTTTTATGGGAGATGCGCCGTAACCACGAAACCTCGTAACTCGAGACCGTCGTAACCCGAGGACTAACTGTACTGTATTTTTTTGCCCTATAAGTCATAGTGTTTTGCATAATTTGCATGCCCTACGACTTATACACAGAAGTGACGTATTTATGGATTTTTTTCCATATTTTTTAAACCAATTTTTGGCTGAGATATGACTGTTTTCCTTCATTCTGACTGAAATATTGAACAATACCATTTTCAGCCACAAGATAGCAGCAGCGTAGTATAGCATGCCGTTGTATCATGTATAGGTAAAAGTGGCTATTAATGACACAATTGGCTTGCCACAGCCTGCCCCCGTCTTGTCTGGAGCAACCGTCAAATCAGCTTCATTTTGTTGCGCTGCCCCAGCGAAATGCAGCTGATTTGACCGTCAAAGTGCTTTTATTATTATTAGACAGAGACACACCTTTACTATAATTTCAAGCAAACAAATAATTGTTTTTAAGTGTTAATCTTGTTGAATTATTGTTAAAGTCCTCCCATGCATGCTCCTGCGGCAGCCATTTGGCAGCCCATCGATTTATGGCACAACACCGGCCCACATTTCCAGGTTGTCAGTGGTGACGCGTAACAAATGCCGACACGTCAGCGGTGACACTTAATAGATGCAACTTATACGGTGAAACGACATAATTATGTCTTTTACACTTTATTAGACATATTGGGACTGATGCGACTTATAGGGCGGTGTGACGTTTACAGCGGAAAATATGGTATGTATAATTTTTTTAAATTATACAGTGGGCGCAGCTTATATTCAGGTGCGCTCAATACTTTGGGGATTACGGTAAACACATTTCTTCTTGAACACGTAAAAATAAGAACAGTTTGATGTTGATTTAGATCAAATTATTTTGTGCAACCCGTCTGTACGTCTTCTTCGAACAACTTTATTAGAACAGCAACAGTTTCCACAAGATTTACCAAATCACAGAAAACAGATTTCTGCTCCGCTCCGGTGTTCTATCTGAAACTATACGTGTTGAAAACTGCAAAATTTTACCGCATCATTTCTAAGACATTCGTTGTTTAGTACGACTACGTGTGTGCAGCCCAAGTTAAAACGGCTGATCTCAAGAAAAGCTTTAAATTACTGGAGCACGACGAGGAGTGGATTTAAAAACAGCAAAAAACTGGTTTTCCATGATGTGACCGTTATCCTACAGATTAAATAATTTAATTCAACAAAATAAACTCTAAAGGTGAACCCTCACCTGTGTCACCACCTAACACCAGCGACGAAGCGTCCTGCTGCGACGCTGCCGTTGCTGTAGATGATGTGGACGCGGGCGATGATGCAACCACCTCCTGGGCAGCTGTGCACAGTCTAGACTGCAACAGCTCTGCAGTTTCTGAAGGTGTGACTGGGGACGTGTCTGCGCTGGTTTTCGAGGGACTGCTTCCTGTCACGGGGCTGCAGACGCCAGAACAGTCTTCTGGACAGAGGAAGACGTCTATCGGACCTTGCGTGCTCTTGAGCGACACCTGGTAACCCTGAGAGATGCCGACATGGCGCACCGTTAGCTGAAAACCCAAAGATAAGCTCGAGCTTCAAGACGGAGTCACCGTTAAGGCTTTCACCTCGCTGGGGTCTGAAACTTGCATCTGAGTCTCGGGCGGAGCTCTGATCACCATGACCAGCTGCTCCGGAGAGTCGGACGATTTCCTCAGGTCCTGGCAGTGCACGTAACCCAGCGTGATGAACACAGAAATTAAGGAACAAATACAAAGCCTACTTTTTGTCTTATTACATCAAATGATATTTTGCCAACGTTACAGACAAATGCAAAAAAAATATTGTCTTAAAATCCCAACTGCTTCACATCTGATTAATCTGGGCCTGTTTGCCAAGTTGAACTACGAGAAAAGTTTTAGATTCATGTAATTTATTTAATGCATCTCAGTTTGTTTTACTGCAAAGTAGGGGTGCAGGAAAAAAAATCAATTTTTAAAATAATCTAGATTCTTAGTCCTGGCGATTCAGAATCGATTTTAAAAGCCCCAAAATCTTTTTTTATTTTTTATTCATTTTACATTAAAACCCAAAAGATAAAGAAAATAAAACCACATCTCATAATAAATGAAAGAATACTGTACATAAAATGAAAGGTGGCAGAAAGAAGAAGAAATGTTATTTTATCTGCCCCTTTTTCAAAAACAAATTCAAAACAATCAATTCAAACAATAATATTCTATAAGTAAGAGAGCAAAAAGCTAAACTAATACTGGTTATTTACGGTAAGTTACGGAATTTAATGCGTTCCTGTATTATTTGTTCCTATTTTTGGTATAAATATCAAACGATGCAAAAAAATTGATA
>JBBPBX010033240.1:19440-33378 GCA_038048925.1 Garcialebias charrua | reverse complement strand
ATAATGTCATATTTCACATGCATGTTTCTGATTTCTTTTTTATGTTTAATTTTCCTGATCTTGCTGGATCAATATGATTTTTCAACAAAGGTTATGATTATACAGCCATGTGTTATGCAGGGTTACTTTAACAGGTCTCTCTTGAAAATGAGTTCTCGCGGCTCAATGAGACTACCTGTATAAATAAAGGGTAAATGGAAAGCTACACAGAAAACATAACCAGTTATCGAGAATACTAAACTGAGGTCTATTTTAAATCAAGGTCTATTTTTATTCAAAACTCTAGTACAGAGTATTTTTATAAGATGTTTTATTTTTCTATTAAAAAAAAAAAAATTAAAAAAATTTTTTTCTCTCACCTAGATGGATTTTACAGGGAAACCACCAGCTTTATTGTCTGAGGTTTAAAACTTGCACATTAAAATGTTTAAAATTTAAAATGTTAAATGTTATGTTAAACATGTTAAACGTTAAACATGTTAAATGTTAAACATTAAAATGTTTTTTATATGTTGTTCATGGTTAAATGTTTCCTTAGTCAACAGTTACTGATGTCTTGCCTCCGATTATTATTATTTTTTCATTACTATTATTTTTGTCTTTAATACTTATCAATCTAGATGTTATTTTTTTTTTTTTCCGTTACTTTTCCTTTGATTGTCCTTTTGGTTGCCATTTAATTTTATTGTAAAAAAAAAAAAAGGTAAGCATCTTTTATCTATTGTTGTCTTTGCTGTCCACTCTTGTCATCACTTTTTAAAAATTCAGGTCTCTCTTGTAAATTAGTCCCTAAGGCTCACTGATACTAACCTGTATAAATAAAGGTTGAATGAATTAGCATTTCCATCCAGCACCTTGTTGCAAAATGCAAATTTAAACATATTTAATATTATAAACTTTACCACCTTGTGAACTACTGAAGTTGTCTGTGAAGTTCTACTGCAGAACAGTTCCTTTTTTTGCGAACAATACAATTTTTGCTCTAAACAGCATCATCACTTTTTTTTCATTTCAGCATGTTATGAACAATCCTATTTTTCCTTTTTCCTGTTTGTTTAACATTCCCTGCCTTTATACGATCAGCATCCCTACAGTCAGCATACTTTAGATATTTTACCTTAAAGCTGAGTTCTTTTATATGTATTTTATTTGTGGCTCAAATATCATCAGAACCATTCACTGCTTCATCGAAAGGATGTTAGAGGATTATTTGCTGGGTTGGTTAAAAATGGGGCCAATTAGCGAAGAGAAAAGCAGTCTTCATTGTTCCCCACTTTCTGACCTTTGACACTGCTGCACTTTTACGAAACACTCTGAGACTAAATGATGCTTCTTTACGGTTTAATAATAAATGGTCTAAAAGTAGCTCCTATATGTCTAAAAATCCATCTGTTGCAGGTTGTTCACAACCTTGTGTCTCCGAGGCAGCGTGTCCACATGGTGTGTTTATTTATGGGGATGAACCAGCAGGACACTCCTTACGTTACGAATCTTGAAGGTATTTACCATCTGTAAATTCCATTTATGAAATTTGCATTTGTCTGTTTAATAATTAATTTCTGTGATTGGTTTAGTAGAAGTTACAATGTGTGCCAGGACGTTTGAAGAACAAGAACAAACCGACTTGCTTGAGTTCACAGTAAAACTCTTGTCCTTTAAAGAGATTTACCGTACATTTCCAAGTGAGAAGCTGACATTCAGCCAACATGCGGGACTGATTGCAACTTGCAGACTGAATGCAGTTTTTTTAAAGCAATCTCTAATGACTGCCTTCAAGTTTCAACCTTTTGCATCAATTTTCTCTGCAGTTTTCTTGTGCTGAGCAAAGGCCGACAGCGTGCACAGCTCTGTGGGAAACTAGCCTGGCCCTCGCCATTCCTACGCAGCTCCGCTCAATTCTAGTCCGAAGCGAAGTGAAGGACAAGGGTCTGGTTTTAACCAGGCTAGTGGGAAACACGTTTGTGTTACTTTTTAGACAAATGAAGTCTGAACAGGTTGCTGCAAAGTTGGCTCCTTAACTTTGATCCAACTTTCTGTCTAAGCTTTAGTGACAGTTTCTTTCTTTCTTTTTTATTTGTTCTCTCAGGTCTTTATCTGAAGCTGCTTTCAGTGTCTTGGGATCTCAAGATTAAAGGTCTCGACGAGGGTCTTTTTAACTTCCATTTAGGAAAAGCACCAGTGTGCAGAGAGGTTTTGTTAAAACCCTGTGCATTCTCTGCACATTATTTCTTCATTCATCTTTTACCTTTATTTCTGATGCCCCACCCCCCACCTGCCAGTACTCAATCCCTGCCACTTTGCTAACTTTGTATCTTTGAGATTCATGCATTTTTAGCAGCAAATGAATCATCTCTTTCATATCACCATATCTTTGTATTGAGACAGTTATTTTTGTGCAGATGTTTTTAAAAAAAAATACTCAAAGGGGAAAAGACCAACTGTCCATGTCTGAGTGGAGACAAATGCTGAAATCAGACTCTTGCCAAAGCTTGAATCAATGTATTTTTTAATTATTCTATCACAAAAACAATACTTTGAAATTATGAAATCACTTAACCATTTTATTTTCCCACCTTTTTTCCACTTCTTAGTGTTTTTGACTATTTTTACAGCGCAAAATAAGGTTTTTCTAAATTAATGCTTACCCCCTGCTATATTTCATACCAGAGTTTGAGACTAAAATTATCTTAGAAGAATGCGGTTTTGGTTAAACCTTGAAATTAAAGTTATGCTCGATGTCACGCAATACAACAAGATATCACGTCCAGATTAAGTGTTGTGAATCACTCACGGATCATTTTGAGCATCATTAAATTTCAGCTCCATATCTGTAAATTTGACAGTCATTTTTGTGTTGCCCACTGTCAACTAACTGTGGCAGCCATCTTGAATTGAACTGACTCCAAAATTTAGTAAACTGTGCATGGACATTCAGGGACTTGATTTACATTCATGCCTAATCCTGACCCGTACCCTAAACCTAACCATTACCACTACATACCTAACCTTAACCCATCCTCAATTCACTAGTCCTTACCCTAACCCCTAACCCGCCAATGGCACTTCTTCTTATGGGGTTTTGGGCACTATACTTAATTTTCCTTTGGGATTAATAAAGTATTTTTGAATTGAATTAGAATTGAATAAGGAGCAGTTGGTCCTCACAATGTAGTATGTGTTGGAAAAATGGGCCCCACTTACACTCATAGAATCTAAGGTTACAATACGTAACCAACGTAACCAACCAAGCTACAATTCGGTACAAATCAGATCATTACAAAAGGTAAAGTTTGCTATTTGTCGTTTGCCTTCCTTTTGGACATCTTTTATTCATAGATTTTAAAATGTGGCCATGCAGAATTTAAATCATTACACTTCATTAGACTTGCATAAAAAATATATAAGAGTTGGATTTAGGGGAAAACACCATTTGAAGGGAAATGCATTGGGGGGAAAAACTGATGAATTTTAAAAAAAATCATACAAATGTGAATAGATCACATCCTGTACTAAAATATAAAAATTAAATTAAAACTATATTTCTTGTCCATTTCTGAAATTGACCTGGGCTGTGAATTATTTACCTGTATTTATTTATTTTTAAGTTCAGAGTAAACGAAATCACCCACTAAGTTGGCTTGTCTCACACAAACACACACACACACACACACACAGAAAGCCTGCACTGACAGTTTATTAGATATTGAATTTAAAAGTCCAGCAGGCACGGAGATGTAACTGCAGCCTTATCAATACTCGTGTTGGGTTGAAACGTCGGTTTGAATTTCATTACTGAAGCCTTAACACGAGGAGCTCATTAAGTCGAGGGCGTCGGTGGTCCAGCATGGCCGGGATGTTTCTTCTCCTTCTGCAGAGGAAAAAAAAAGAGAGTAAAACTCCGCTGCTTATCATACTGTTTATAAATTATAATAAAAATGGACAGTTTACTTTGAACGTTTACTCATAACTTCAACATTGATATTCAGAGACACAAAACCTGCTGAATATTTATGAGATGAGATGGATTAAGACTTTTTGACAGTTTCATCACCTCCTTATGTTTAGATAAACTGACTCTGGTTGCTTGCCGTGGAGCTGTGAGCTGAACGTCAGAGCTGTGATACTAAAAGCATTCGGCTGCATCAGAAATAATTCAGCAGGAACGATGAACAGCAATGTCGGTGTGTTTCATCCTTTTTTGTGAGTAAACAAACGCGTTAATCCTTCAAACTTAAAAATGACCAAAACTGCTTTTACAGAAGAGGCCGCACCAGGTTTGGTTGTTTTCACGCTTCTGCGTCTTTACTCAGCATTTGTCAAAAACTAAATAAATAAGTACCCTGATGCATACAATAAATAAGATTCAGTGACATGATTTGTTCATCTTTGTCATGTTTAGCAAAATATATTTAAGCTGGTAGATGTTTTTAAGATATGATATAAAGAATTTTGATTTGAAAGCTGGTGTAGTTCATCAACTTGACAGATTAATAAAACCAGCCTTCCACGTTTTAATATCATCTCTACATGTTTAGTTTCCAAAACACTGGTTCTTACACATATCTCAGTCCCATACTATTATCACTGCCTCATAATATATATAGATGATTATGAATATGCTAATTACTCTGATGAGTCATAAATTAACTCCAAGTCTGACGTCCCCCAACTTTAAAACTGTAAAACAATTACTTTTGCCATTGATGCTTGATTTGGTCATTCAAACCTAATGGCACTCAGACTACAGGTTTACTTGTGGTTCCTAGAGTTTCCAAAAGCAGAATGGGAGACAGAGCTTTCAGTTATCAGGCTCCTCTCTGGTGGAACCAACGTCCAGTTTCTGTCCGTAATGCTGACACCTTGACTAGGCTTGTCTTTTTTTAAACATTTTTTTAATTCATTTTACATATTAAAAAAACAACATGAAAGATAATGGAAAAAAAAAAACATTTCATAAATATGTGAAAGAATCGAAATGCATAAAATGAAAGGTGGCAGAAAGAAGAAAAAATTCTTATTTTGTCTGCCCCTTAAAAATTATTATTTTTTTTTTTTACAATCAATTTAAACAATAATCTTCCAGAAACAACAGATCAATTTAGTAACATTTCATACTCAATAATTAACAAATACATTAGGATGCATTTGCTAGCAGTTTAGACTTGATAATTTTTTTGAATTTCGTCATAGTTTACATCTTTAACATCCTTATCCAAAACATTCCAAATCAACTCCCTTATTCGAAATAAAACGTCCCTTCAAACCTATACAGTATGTACGGTAGGTTTAACAAAAATTTAAGTTCCCTTTAAACTGTAACAGCTTTCTCTCTTTACAAAAAGCATTTGAACATTTGTGGGTAGCATATTCTTATGAGCCCTATGCATTACTAACAAAATATTATAGTCTACCAATTCATAAAATTTCAATAATTTGAGTTGTTTAAATAATACATTCGATGGGTGACGATAAGGTTTTCTAGCAATAATTCTCACTGCTCTTTTCTGTAAAATAAAAATAGAATTTGTTATTGTTGTTTTTGATACACCCTATAGTTAGTGTCGGCTTGGGTTTCCTGACCTACCCCTTAGTTTTGCTGCTATAGGCTTGGACTACTGGAGGACAAATTGACCTTATTTCATCAAATGAATAGTTTGTATTTGTAATTATTTTTATCTTAACATGTTTTTTAATGTTAGTTTTTTTTTTTTTGTCTTTCCTTCTAGTGAGGACCTGCTCACCTCCATTCTGGACCTGCCATTCTGTATCTGTTTCTCCATCCAGCGACGGTGCAGTGGTTAGCACTGTTGCTTCACAGCAGGAAGGTCCTGGGTTCAATCCCTGGTTGGACCTGGGGTCCTTCTGTGTGCAGTTTGCATGTTCTTCTCATGCTCGAGTGGGTTTTCTTCGGGTACTCCAGTTTCCTCCCACAGACCAACAACATGCATGCTGCCTTCAGGCCCAGGCCTCCCTCTCAATGGGACTTGCCTGGTCAGATAAAAGTTCATAAATAAACCCAGCTGGTTGAAGCAGATGGCCACTTGTCATCTGGTTCTGCTGGAGGTTTCTTCCTGTTATGAGGAAGCTTTTCCTTTCCACTGTTGCCTTTGTGCTTGTTCAGGATGGGAGACTGCGACGAAATGATGACTCAGCGCAATCTGGCTTCCATCTTTCCTTTAGATAGATAACTTAAGTCAAAGTCAACTTTATTGTCAGAACTGCAATATGTACAGGACACAGGATTGAAATTGCGTTTCTCTCAGTCCCTCGGTGCAACAGTAACCATTTAAACACTAAAACACTAAAACATTTAATAAACATAAGCATAAAATAGTAAAAGTGTAACACTGTCCTGAGTTTTTGCATAGTAGTATAAAAGTATGAAAATTTACACCAACACTAAAACACTAAACATTTAATGAACATAAGCATAAAATGAAATAATAAAAGTGTAATACTGTCCTGAGTTTTTGCATAGTAGTATAAAAAAAGTATAAAAAGTATATCTATAAAATAAACTGAAGGTTCTAGCATTGACATTTGCAAAGAGTGGCAAAGCAGCATATGAGTTAATGTACACAGTATATGTATGAGGTAGTTGATGTTGGTATAGAGGCAAAAGTGGCATATGCAGTAAGGCACATTGGGCATCCTTAAATAAGGCTGGTCAGAGAATACTGTATATGTATCAGCAGTGGTGTAGATATAAAAGTAGTGTAAATGTAAACAGTAGTAATAAATGTAAACAGTAGTAATAAATGTAAACAGTATTAATAAATGTAAACAGTGAATGTAAACACTACTAATAGGCACTTATAATGTATGTGAATGTTTTTGTTCAGTGCCCTGATATAACTTATGCTGCGACTTGGCGCTACACTGAATTGGTAGAGCTGTTGCCTCTCAGCGAAAATGTCGCTGGTTCAAATCCCGTTGGAGGCATTCAACTCCTGTATCCCTCCACGTTCTTCCATGGGTGTTGGAGGTGTTTCCCTACCTTGGGTATGTAAGAAGCCAACCTTAGAGGGAGTGCTATGTGACAATCTCACCTGGTTCTCATCTACATGTCTGCAGGTGTTCCTGATCACCTCATTAGTGACCAGCATGCTGCACCTGACGTATTGGAGCATTGTCCTTCCATGGTGTCATGATCCATGGTCCTGCTCCGTCTGTCCGCCCACGGGTACTTGTTCTGTCAGCCCCCACCTGGGGATATTGGTAAGTTTTTGCTGCCCCCATCAGCATTCTGTATTTTGTTGGTGTGGATATAGAAAATTTAATTTCTGTCTCTCTGAGCATCCGGTCCTCCTGCATATGGATCTAGCCCTTTCCCGCCGGGGACCGTGTCCTCCTTCACATAACCGCCTCACCCAGCTAAACCGTGACACTCCACAGCACCGAATGAGCTATAAATACACATAATTTGACAACTTATTCAACATTTTAGACACTTTTATTTGTGTTTTTGTAGTTAAAGACCAGTCAAATAAACCAAGTAAAATGCCCTTTTGCAGAAATATTATTTTGACAAAATGGTAAACTTTCTTTTACACTTAGTTTAGGCTGCTGCAATAAAATAAAAATAAAAAAGCACCTTACATTTTTCAGTCCACAAGAACAAATTGCACAAGGCTTGTTGGGAATTTGTGGAACTTTAATGTGACACTAAGTGGTTAAGTCTTTTTGTTGTTAAAGTCTGGAGCGCACTACCAAAGGTCTCTTCTATGTTCAAGGTTTTTCTGCACTCTTGCAGATATTTTAATTAGCTTTTTCTAGTAAACTTACAAAGTTTTTCAGATGTGAACATGAACTTTTGTTTGTGTCATAATAACTCCCATCTTGTAAATTAAAAGTGAGTACACAGAAAGCTCAAAAATACACTACCATCTTAGAAATTCTCCTGCTTTATTATAGATTAATGCAGTTCTTTACATTTCTAAAGTGGCAAGCAGCTGCTTGGAGAATCCCATGTGCTCATTGATGAGACCAAGCTTAGTGTTTATAAATCTTTCAATTTTGGTCTTTCAGATTTGTAAGTACACAAACAACAAGTTATCTTCAGCTCATCACAGATGAAGTCCATTTTTTATCTCCATAATAATAAAACAAGTGGTCTGGGACCTCAGGAATCACTGAAGTGTGCCCAAAAAACTAAATTGTACATTCTATTGTTATTTTTCTTTTTTCACAGACTACCAAAGACAACAATGTTTTGTTTCCATGTGTTTGTTTTACCATTAGCCAAATATCATCATAAGCCAGTGTATTTACCAATATTTTAATTAAACTTTCCTAAAGGAATCATAGGGTGAAAATCTAAAACTGATTAACTTTTGGGTCATCCTCATTTAAGATGGCTGCCACAGCTAAGCAACTTTAGCAAACATAAAAATGGCTATAATCTACTTCACATTCCACGAACCAAATTAAGGACCATGGGAGACCGGGCATTCTGTGGCCCTGTACACACGTAGCTGTTTATCAGTAAAACCGAACAGTTTATCATGCGGTTTGGCCCTTCATCCACACGTGAACTCCGGTTGATGTAACTATAAACGAATAATAACAAAACTCCGGCCAAAATGGAGATTTGAGAATTCTCTGCGTTCGCGTCTGCATGTGGACTTTCAGAACGGAGGTTTATGCTCCAGCTGGAGCGGCAGAACCGGTTCTGCCGCTCCAGCTGGAGCTGACGTCACATGCTCGGAGAAAAAAAAGCGCTAAAAAGTCAACATACCTGCTCTGACATGATTCCCAGTCGACATTTTCCTGCGTTTTATTAACTTTGTACTCCAACACGGTATTTTAGTAGTTCAACCTTGCAGTCTGTCCACACAAACGAAAGGAAATAAATAAATAAATAAATAACAGGAAGTCGCGGCTGAGTTGAAGGGTTGTGACTGCACTACACTGCCACTACACTGCCACCTATGGGTTGGGCATACTCTTTACAACGCTCTGTAGTGAAACAAACGGCACATGTAGACGAACATTTTAAATATCCAAACATGTATGGACAGAGATTTTTTTTTTGCGCAAATATTCGTTTTTCAAACACCAGGCTACGTGTGTACAGGGCCTGTGTGGCTGCCCCCCGCCTATGGAACTCCCTCCCTGACTACCTCAGAGCTCCACAGTCACTGGTTGACTTTCAAAAACGGCTTAAAGACTTTTCTTTTTAAGCAAGCCTATTCTGCCTCCACATGATTTTATATTTGATCTTGGTTGATATTATTATTGATTTTACTTGATTTTATCACTTGTTTTATTTATTTATTTATTTATTTTTAAGCAGGCCTATTCTGCCTCCACATGATTTTGTCTTTGATCTTAGTTGATATTATTATTGATTTTACTTGATTTTATCACTTGTTTTATTTGATTTTTGCTTTTGTTGCACTTTGTAGCACTTTGAGATTTTTATTAATGAAAAGTGCGTTATAAATTAAATTCATTATTATTATTATTACTATAATTCAGTTCATTTTACAGATAGCTACCGGTACATAAATAAATTTGCTCCTTAACATATCCTTTGCAGATCTCGCAACACTATTTGAGACTGCACATATGATCATTTACACCATTTGACCAAAACAGTGTGAACTCCATTTTCTCTAAATAAAATAATATTTTAGTTTTAAACTTTGACATTTGCATTCTATGTCTTTAATTTATCTCTTAAATTAAGCCCTATATTAAAGAATACACAGAATTGGCTTTTACAACTTTTAAAATTCAAAAAGATTGACATTTTGAGCAGGGGTGAGCTGTCTCACCTGCATGTGTCCACCCTCCCACACACCTCTTAAACACTGGAGACGGTGATTTAAACATCCTCTGTAAATTTCCAGTTCGTCACTCCCTCCCACTTAAAGACACGAGTGAGTGGTCAGCTGAGTGTGGGAGGGAGTCAGGGACTTCAACTCTCCATCCAGCTCCATTTATTTCACCCGGTGCTGTGAACGTCTATTTATGGCCCGACCAAGTGCCAATCTGTCTACCTGGAGTTACCGTGTGAAGAAATGCCACAGTACCTCTCTTTTAATCAGATTTATGTTTCCCGCCGCACTGCATTTGCATCCTGCTTGGAAATGTGTCTCAGCAACAGCATAAATCAATTTTAACACTTTTATACAGGTATTACGCCTGTGCATTGCCTCAAACTTACATAGAAATAATAAAAAAAAAATGTTTTTGAACCCAAAAATGTACTGCAACCACTGAAGAAATTTACCATCCATCCAATATCTTTACCACTTCATTTTCTAGTTGCAGGGGTCACTGGTGCCCATATCCAGCCATCACTGTGTGAGAGGCAGGGGACATCTTGGACAGGTCTCCAGTCAATCACAGAGACACATAGAGACAAACAACCATTCACTTTCTCACTCACACCTGTAGGGACAATTTAGAGTCACCAATCAGTCTAACATGCATGTTTTTAGTCTGTGGGAGGAAACTGGAGTATCCGGAGGAAACCCACGCATGCACGGAGAGAACATGCAAACTCCACCCAGAAAGGCTGGCCAGGATTTGATCTAGCAACCTTTTTTGTGAGAGGTGGCTGCTCTACCAACTGAGCCACAGTGTCGCCCATTTACCATCTATTGCAAGAAATTTATTGTTTGCAGAAACGTAAATGGTTCCTCCAGTCAACATGGCTAAAAACTAACAAACCCATTTTGCATTTTTATTTTTTCCTATTAAACCTTCTGTATTGTTTCAATATTTTATTATGAAAAACAATGTTGCTCTTTCTTGTATATATATGTACAGGTACATAACCATCCCATGATCTGCGAGTTAGACTAAGCCCTTCCATTTGCAACTGGGTCCTGGTCTTCTTAACAGTCTGCAGTCTGTGAGGATCCACAACTTCTCCTCATCCACCATGTGCACTGGCTCCCCTCAGGGCTGTGTGCTGAGCCCTCTCCTGTTCGCTCTGCTCACATATGACTGTGCACCTACCCATCCAGGTTGTCCTATTGTAAAGTTTGCAGATGATCCAGCGGTGGTGGGATGCATCACAAAAAACGATGAGTCCAGCTACAGGCAGGAGGTGGAACACCTGGAGAGCTGGCGCAGGAAGAATAACCTTTACATCAGTGTGAAGAAGATGAAGGAGATGGTTGTGGATTTCAGATGAAACAAACACCACCAACCAATCAAATATAGGAGGATTTGTGGTGGAAGTGGTCTTCAGCTACAAGTACTTTGGTGTACACCTGAATGATAACCTCAGCTGGAGCAACAACACCACCAGCCTGATCAAGAAAGGTCATCAGAGACTCTACTTCCTCAGACGGCTGAGACGAGCTGGTCTGGGAAGCTCAGTCCTCACCTCCTTCTACAGGTGTGCAGTGGAGAGCATCCTGTGCTCCAGCATCAACGTGTGGCATGGAGGCTGCACAGTTGCAGAAAGAAAAGCTTTACAGAGAGTGGTGAAGGCTGCACAGAAGTCTGTTGGAGTCAGTCTCCCCACCATCACAGACATTTACACCTCCAGATGCAGGAAGAGGGCCACCTGCATCATGAAGGAACCCACTCATCCAGCACACACACTTTTTGCCCCACTCCCCTCAGGATGGAGGTTGAGGAGCATTAGGTGTAGAACCACTAGACTGAGGAACAGCTTCTACCCTGAGGCTGTTAAACTCATGAATCCCTAATCAGGATTATCATTGTGAAAGAAAAGAAGAAAAAAAACTGTACCGGTAATGCCACTTAGATTGTTGATATGTGCTGCTGATTATTTCATGCTGCAGTATTCATTTCTAATCATCTACCCACACAGACTCATGTTAGTGCTGCTGTTGTTCAGTGCATTGTTGTACCGTTAACCCTGTGTTAACCTTGCATGTGACAAATAAACACAACTTGTTTAGCATATTCTTGGTTTAGCATATTTGTGTTCATATCTTAGATCTTTATTACTGTTTTATTTTACAATTAATACTTTTGCTTTTGTTGGATGTAACTGGGACCCTGTGTGCACAATTTTGTTCCACCACATCTGATGAGAGAGATAATAAAGAACTTTGAGCTTGAGGTACAACCTATTAAATGGTCACAGTCATGTAAACTGTTTTATATAAATGTATTCATTAAAAAAAATCAAATTATTTTACTGATACGTCAAAGGAACTTAGTATGACTTGTATAAATGCAATCTGATGTTGAGTAAAAAACGCTTCATGTTTGTAAAAGAAATGTAAAAATACAGGTAGTCCCCGACTTACGACGGAGTTCCGTTCCTATGTGACGTCGCAAGTCGAATTTGGTCGTAAGTTGGAAAATACGTCCAAACTGCACCTTATACGTACAATTCTGTATTTTATAATAATAATAATAATAATAATAATAATAATGAATTTAATTTATCAAGCACTTTTCATTAATAAAAATCTCAAAGTGCTACAAAAGCAAAAATCAAATAAAACAAGTGATGAAATCAAGTAAAATCAATAATATCAACTAAGATCAAAGATAAAATTGTGTGGAGGCAGCTGAGTGTGGGAGGGAGTCAGGGACTTCAACTCTCCATCCAGCTCCATTTATTTCACCCGGTGCTGTGAACGTCTATTTATGGCCCGACCAAGTGCCAATCTGTCTACCTGGAGTTACCGTGTGAAGAAATGCCACAGTACCTCTCTTTTAATCAGATTTATGTTTCCTGCCGCACTGCATTTACATCCTGCTTGGAAATGTGTCTCAGCAACAGCATAAATCAATTTTAACACTTTTATACAGGTATTACGCCTGTGCATTGCCTCAAACTTACATAGAAATAAAAATAAAAAAATTTTTTGAACCCAAAAATGTACTGCAACCAGAAACTTACCATCCATCCAACATCTTTACCACTTCATTTTCTAGTTGCAGGGGTCACTGGTGCCCATATCCAGCCATCACTGTGTGAGAGGCAGGGGACATCTTGGACAGGTCTCCAGTCAATCACAGAGACACATAGAGACAAACAACCATTCACTTTCTCACTCACACCTGTAGGGACAATTTAGAGTCACCAATCAGTCTAACATGCATGTTTTTAGTCTGTGGGAGGAAACTGGAGTATCCGGAGGAAACCCACGCATGCACGGAGAGAACATGCAAACTCCACCCAGAAAGGCTGGCCAGGATTTGATCTAGCAACCTTTTTTGTGAGAGGTGGCTGCTCTACCAACTGAGCCACAGTGTCGCCCATTTACCATCTATTGCAAGAAATTGATTGTTTGCAGAAACGTAAATGGTTCCTCCAGTCAACATGGCTAAAACTTTAAAGGGGACCTCAGATGCATTTTTTAAATTTTTATGTTATTTCTGTGTGCTATCTAGACCCTATTCCTTCAATTTAATGCACAAAATAATTCTTAGATAATCAATTATACCCTTTTTAATTCTGCCAGTTTTAACTTTCGTTTTGAACGACCGGTTTCTGATAGAAGTTCTGAAGTCCACGCCCTTCAAAGATCTGTTTACGCCCTCGTAACAGCCAGTATCTGTAATGTGTTGTTGTTTTAAAATTAGCTCTTTTTTTATTACTCATTTGACTTACTGTTAGTGCTAGCTTAAGATAACTTACCGAAACCCGTCTGAGCGCGCCGCAGTTTGCTGCTCCTTTTAGCATTAGACCACCCGAATCCGAAGCTAATGTTAGCTTGTTCCTCTTCCGGTTTTCGCCAGCTCCGCTCGGAGACTTTGGGCGTTATCGCTGTTCCAGTCAAGACAACACAAAGTTCACCAAGTGTCTCCCGTAAATTAATCCGTAAGGGGAAGGTCCTCACTGCTGCGAGGCTGCTGCGAGGCTGCAGCAAGGCTGTACAGTTGAAGCTCCGCTCCATGGCGCCAGAAGAGGGTCCCGTCGCAACCGGTCTCTACGCCGGGGGTATGCTCGTTTAATTTTTGCCGGCGGCGCGTTGGGAGAGATCGCAAATA
>JBBPBX010033239.1:0-33379 GCA_038048925.1 Garcialebias charrua | reverse complement strand
TGGCCGGTACTGCACATCAAAGTCGAAGGCAGCTAACTGTGCTACCCATCTCTGTTCAATAGCCCCAAGTTTTGCACTTTTTAGATGACATAAGGGATTGTTGTCTGATACCACAGAGAATTTAGAGCCCAGTAAGTACCCCCGAAACTTCTCTACTATTGCCCATTTAAGTGCAAGCAGCTCGAGTTTCATGCTGCTATAGTTTTTATCATTTCGCTCTGCATTTCTCAGCCGTCTACTTGCATATGCAATGACCCGTTTCTTGTCACCTTGCTGCTGACACAAGACAGCTCCTAAACCCTGACCACTAGCATCAGTTTCCAAAATGAAAGGACAAGTGAAGTCTGCATAACCCAAAATCGGAGCAGTCACAAGCTTTTCTTTCAATGTGTCAAATGCAATTTGACTGTTGGTGTCCCATAATGCACTTAGTTTTTGACTAGCTTTGGCTGTAGTAGCAGCTCCTCGACACTGATTCACTAGGTCATGTAGTGGGGCTGCGATCTTTGAAAAGCCCTCAACATACCTTCTGTAGTAACTACATAGGCCTAGAAATGATTGGAGTTCCTTAACGGTGCCAGGCACCGGCCATTCCTTGACTGCTGCCACCTTGGAGGGATCAGTTGCGATACCCTCTGCAGAAATTTGGTGTCCAAGGAATTTTACTTCCTTCTGCAAAAAGTGACATTTTTCCCACTTCACTTTTAATCCAGTGTCTCTCAAACGTTTAAAAACTAGATCCAGCCGTTCCAAATGAGACTCAAAGCTTGGGGAGTACACTAAAATGTCATCCAGATAGACTAACATGATGTCGAATATCAGGTCACTCATAGTTGCTTGCATCAATCTTTGAAATGTTGCAGGCCCGTTACACACCCCCATGGGCATGCGTACATACTCAAACAGCCCAAAAGGCGTGGTGAAAGCCGTCTTATGTCTGTCTCGATCATCCATGGCTACTTGGTGATACCCACTGGCAAGGTCAACTGTGGAAAAGTATTTAGCACCTTTTAGCGCATCAAAACTCTCATCAATACGAGGCAATGGAAATGCGTCTTTCTTAGTTTTTAGATTTAGCTTCCTGTAGTCTACACATAAGCGTATACTGCCGTCACCTTTGCGGACTACCACAACTGGTGAAGCGTAAGCGCTTTCACTCTCCTGTATGATTCCTTTTTTCAACAGTTTAGAGATATGCTCTTGTACTTCCTGGTATTGGTTAGGAGGTATACGACGATATGGCTGTGTGACAGGTACGTCATCCGCCAGCTTGATCTCATGTTTCACCTTATCCGTGTGACCCAGATTCTCCTCATCATCTGCAAAAACATCAATGTAGCTGGACAGCAATGAGCAGAGAGCGACACGCTCTTCCTCTGCGCCCCCCATGTCAAGTCTTTCCAAAATGGCTTGCACCTTACTGTCAGTTTGCACCATGTTAGGGTCAACTGAAACCTGTTCAACACCGGCAGAGATGCGTTGAAACTTTACTTGGCATGTCTGCTCACTCTCCGCAGGATCAACCTTTGAGATCATGCCTAGCCGTGTTCGGGGGCCTAACCACACTTCCTCGGCGGAGAAGTTAACCACCTGGAGCGGAAGAACATGGCTGGTCCTTGTGACAAGTGTTGGGATAACTGCTAATCCAGATGGTAGAGGAGTGGTCACTGGTTCGATGATCAACTGAGAGGCTGCATCTAAGGTTTTAGTGTGACCTTTTACAAACACAGTGGACATCGAGGATGCAGGGATGCGTACTTTGTTTCTTCCTGCAACCCGAACTACTGCCTTTCTCTCAATGCAACCGATCTGTACCTGTTGGAAAGCTGTCCTCCACCCAGAGTCCAAGGATCCACCCAAAGTGTTGTCAAACTCTGTTGTGACTAGCTGTCTGCATCTGTGAATGACATTCATACCGATTATGCACTCTTCAGAAACAACAGGGTTCAGTGACGGCTTCAGGACCAAGAAACCACAATTTGGGATCTTTAAACTCATCGTCTCAATTTCCAGTTCAATATATCCCTGATAAGGAATGTCAAGTCCATTCGCAGCAGTTATTTTAAGCCAACTATTTGTAGCTAGCATGCTCTCATCATCACCAATATATTTTCTGAAAAAATCATCTGTCATAGTACTGACCTGGCTGCCAGTATCTAGTAAACAATGTGCTGACCTGCCATTAAGTTTTAGATCAACCACTGGACATTTTCCTATGGCACGCTCAATAATTTGTTCTCGTGTGATCTCCAGTGTAGGTGAGTCTACGACATGACCCTGCGTTACCCGACTCACTGCAACCAGGGCCTCTCGTTTCCCGACGGACTAGAAATGGGGTACTCATCAGAGTTTTTGTATCTTCTCTGGGGACACTGTTTGGCAACATGACCAGCAGTTTGGCACTTGAAACATATCGGCTTACCGTCAGGGGTAAATCTTGGACCAGTTTTGGTCTGAGATGGTGTCTGGCTACTAGGATTTTTGTTCTGAATTGTCAGCTCTTTCACAGCCTTAGTGAGTTCTGTTATCACTTTCCCTTGCTCAGTGAGCACTTTAAGAACGTCATCCATTGAGACCGACTTCTCATTAGGTCTAGTTAGATTAGTGACTTTATCTTGCTCTTTAAGAGTTTTCATCACATCCTCCAGATGCATTGGATTTTCTGTCTCTTTAACTGCACAGCACTGTGCTTCGGCTTTAACAGTACGGTAGTTATTCACGTTACTCCTAACCGTTTTTGTGCTAGGGGCTTGGTCTAAGGACCACAAGTAAGCCTCCTCACGCACCTCTATAAAAGTGGATGTAGGTTTTCCTCTTACATGTTTTCGGAGTTCTCGTTTCAGTGAGAGGTCTCTGATGCCCTCAATGAACTGGTCTCTCAACACTGCGTTCTCATTACCCATGGAATTAGGATGCTGTTTCCATACCAAACTAAAGGCCTGAGATAATGAATGTGAAAAGTCACGTATGTCTTCACCCTCCTTCTGTTTACAGTTGTAGAAGCTCTGTAAAAGTTGGGCAGCGCTACGTTTATCTCCAAATGCATCTTTTAAGTAAACAAGCAGGTCTTTTACAACATCACCATCAGCTTTGCGTAAACGCACTTCTTCCAGAGCTGGGCCTCTTAACAGCGACAGCACAAAATCAAACTGTTCGGGTGCAGATTGGTTTCTAGCAGAAATTACCCTTTCTACTTCTTCAATAAACTCATCCACACTCCTCCCATCTTTGTCAATGTCTCCACTAAATGGTGAAATGTGCCTTTCTCTGGGTACGTAGACATAAGACCTGGTAGGCTCATTATTTAGTGATGATATGACTGTCATGACTTCATCTTGCCTTCGGGCTAACTCACTTAGTTGTTGTAACACCCCAGCTTGTTCAAGGTCATTTTGTCCAGTATCCTCGTTATTATTCACTGCTAAATGTTGTCCCTCCATCTCAATGTTTATGGAACCCTCTTGTTCAGACATGTTCTGAAATTATTATTATTATTTTTTTCAGTTCACTTAACAGTCAATAGAAGTATTAACAGTCAATATAAATATTAACAGTAAATAGAAATTTATATAGCAAAGGATAAATTGGTCGAAGTCCGGAGTCCACCGGAGGTCCCTGGGCTGCTCCAAGACCGCTGCTGGGCGATGCTTCTCCCGCCTGGAATGCGCCCTGGTCTGACGATCGCTTCGGCTGAAATCCCTCACGACCACACCCGCACAGACTGCTCAGCAACGTCCCCCCTCTGGTCTCGAAACAGATGCCTCCTCACCGACGCGATGCCCACGTCCACTCAGGTGTAGGCCACTTCTTCACCACTGCCGTTTGCTAATGCTACCGCTGCGCCGCCATATACATGCACTCGCAGAGAGAAAAAAACGACACCCCACTCCTGGTACCAATATTTGAAACCGGGATAAATGCAGCACACGAAGCTTCAAATAGAAGGGGTTCTTTATTCTCAAAAATAAACTATTCCCTCTGAGTTATGTATAAAAAAAACAAGAAAAAGTCCGTGTTTCGAACGGCAGCAAGCCTTAGCTTCAAATAAAATGGCGGACCGACAACACGGTTAGCACCCAACAGAGTAGCATGCAGCTGCACGTAACAGCTGAAATCTAACAGCGTGAAAGCTACTGCATAACAAACGGCAGCGGCACTCTACGAGAGAACAAACAGAAATAAAACATTAGCATCGTCTCTATAGCTTCATTCACGGAAGATAATTCAGTTCCAACAATTACCGGACACTAGGATTCTCCTCTCACGTGGCCAGAGTGGTCTTCTTCACCAAGTCCCAGATAAAATGTCCTTCTCTTCCGTTTTCTTACCAGTCCGTGCCATCGTACATAAACAAAGGGTTTTTTCTCTATTTCCGGTCCTTTTAGACCTCTCTGTACCAACAGCACCACATGCTGACAAAAAACAAGAATTACAACCATAGGTGAAATTAAAGCAAAACATGGTTTTTAAAATACATTTGACATGTACCCATTTTTCACCTGGTTACATATATGGCTCTAATTTACTGACTGTTGGCCTGGATGAAACATTTGAAATAAAATTCGATTTTTTATAATTTATTTTCGTAGCGCACCCGAGGCTGTTTGGAAAATGTCAAACCTAAACCATTTAAATCCAGCAGATTTGACCATTTCGTGAATTGATTTAGGAACTATATCTGTATACTATATCTATATATATAACTACCGTATACAGTATCTATATTTAGGAAATATATCTGTATACTATATCTATATATATAACTATATCTATATTTAGGAACTATATCTGTATACTATATCTATATATAGGGGTGTAACGGTACGCTAAAATCACATTTCGGTTCGGTTCAATTACAAGGAGGGCTCGGTTCGGTTTATTTTCGGTTTATTTTCGGTACAAAAAAAAAAGACAAAATAAAGACTTACAAAATGTTTATTTTGAAAATATGCCAAAAATATGTTTGTATTGTATTGTAGTAATAAATAAAAGTGACCCATTTGGATGATATTTTAAATAAACAGCACTCTACAATAAATAAATTATATTAAAAATAATAAAAATCTTAATGAATACAATAACAGTCAGAACCAGAACAATAAGCAGCAACAGACTGTTTACAATCTTAACTAATAAAGTTTTTGTCCAGTAGCACCAGTGTGGCTGTATTTGTCCTCATTACTCACAACCTCTTCTTGGTGGGACTGGTCCTGGAACAGTTCCAGAGTTCAATTCAGTCATCACACACTTCTTAGCTGCAGCAGGTGATCTCTGGTGGATTTCCCTGAAGTGGAAGGAGAGCAGCTACCTCTGTAACTGGAAATACTGGAAATAAAACACAGAGGTAAAAAAATAAGTTAATAAGATTATAATTTTAAATAATAATAAATTATAAATAATAATTATAATAAAATAACAATACCTCTTGAACGGTTGAATATCTCACTCATCATCAGGGCAGGGTTTAAATCAGCTCCAGGACTTGTTGACCATCAGTTTTAGTTTTTTCATAAAGAGCTGAACTTTTTGACTTAAGTGTTGACGTGATGGATGTCTCATAGCAAGGATCAACTGTGCATTAAAAACTTTCAGACTTAGATTCAGAGCTTTAAAAACTCATACAGTTTGTGTTATTGATCTGGACCCATCTAAATTACCTGATGAAGTTGTTTAAATGCAGCTGTGTTGTTAGCGCACTTTGTAGAAGTTGTTTAAATGCAGCTGTGTGGTTAGCGTACTTTGTAACAGCTCGTTCACGTTCTGATGACGTAGTTTCCAGCGCGTTCACGTTAGACGTGTTGCTGCTGCAGATCCAGTCTTCATGAAAAAACGTCCACACACACAGCTTTGTGCGCTCGTCTTTTAACAAGAAAACCATAACGTTAACAAACAGGAAACCGCAGCGAGAAGCTAACGGCTAATGCTGCGCGTGCTGCGAGATAATAGCTCCGTGCTGAAACGCGCCCAGGAAATTTTGTTCCGCGGCGCACATATTAACATTCAATGAGTGAAAAAATAACCGTTTCGGTACAGCACGTTCGGTTCGGTCCACCTCCGTACCTTTTCGGTTCGGTACACCAACTACAACCGTTACATGCCTATCTATATATATAACTATATCTATATTTAGGAAATATATCTGCCGCCTTTCATTTTATATATTTTTTCTCTCTTATTGTATTGTATTGTTTTGTTGCTTTAATCATAACATGAATGAATAAATAACTCAAATCAAAATCAAATCAAATCAACTGTTAAGCTCAGGAACCCTTCTGCTATAACGTCAGCTAAGAAATATATTTTTTCTCAGCAAAGAAATAATAGTTTTTTTACCTTGTTTTCTTGAAAATTCCTTCGTGCCGGCAGCCATTTTAAGCAGGGCAAACTGACAACGTCAGTCGACGTCGTTCAAAACTCCGCCTTCTGTTCTCTGATTGGTCCGGTCAAAAATCTACCGGAGAAATCCTTGTCTATGGGAGAAGTCCCAGACCCTAGTACGAAGTAGCCTGGTTAAAACCAGACCCTTGTCCTTCACTTCGCTTCGTACTAGGGTCTGGGACTTCTCCCATAGACAACGATTTCTCCGGTAGATTTTTGACCGGACCAATCAGAGAACAGAAGGCAGAGTTTTGTTAGTTTAGCCTGGCGAGGTCCAGGCTATTCAGATAAATAGCTCAGAAACCACACAGTGGATATTTTTTCTGCTACCAGTGTGTGATTATATGGCTCTAATTTACTGACTGTTGGCCTGGATGAAACATTTGAGATAAAATTCGATTTTTTAATAATTTATTTTCGTAGCGCACCCGAGGCTGTTTGGAAAATGTCAAACTGAAACAATTTAAATCCAGCAGATTTGACCATTTCGTGAATTGATTTAAGAACTGTTAAGCTCAGGAACACTTCTGATATAACGTGTTGACGTATGAAACTATCCGTCCCAGAATTCGTTTTTTGGTTCACTTTGGAACAGGAAGGAGAGATACACTTACACACGACAGACGCTCACTTAAAGTTCCAAACCAGTTTAATTAATCATAAGTTAAAAGTCACAGAATACATTTGTTCTATTTCAAAAGTCATTATATTGGATTAGAATAAGTGGACAGAGAGTGAGTGACAGAGATAGAGAGACAGAAGAAGGGAGGAGGGGAGAGAGAGACAGGGAGAGAGGAGGGGGGAGAGAGACATACAACCTGATCCGTGGGCTACTTCTGCCCTGCTGTTGGAGGATCGAACCTTTTTATACCCTTCTGTGGGGGTTTTGTTTCAGAGACTGTTGTCCCCTCTTTATTGCCAAAAAAACAGGAAATACCACTGCCTTCCCCCAGCTTGCTCGAGTGGTCTCCCCAAGTCATATATTCTACAAAGTCGTAAAACTGACAGGACAAAGAGGCGCCAGCTATATTATCATCCCCCAGCCTCACCAGAACAGATCTGCCTGTGTCCTTTAGTAAATCTTTATCACTCTACAAAAGAAACTGATAATTTGAACACCATATGAAAAACTCCTTCAAAATAAATATAAAACACGAAGAAAAATATATGTTTATTTCACAACAATCCCCCTTTGGACCTCATTCTGCTGAGGTCCATCCCAAAAGAAATAAAATCACACACCTGATACCGCAGCTAAAACGCATATATTCACAATATTCAATCAGTTCTTTTCAAAATCCTCCAAGTTATAGTTTTTTTAACAAAAACAGTTGTCTCATCACCTCAGGGATCCCGTTTTTCCAGAGTGGACGTGATAAGTCTAACCGTCAAAGACCTTAACCAATGCACGTAGCAGCACCCGCAAGTTATAAGTATGCCTAAGAAAATAGCCAATAATACCATTATAGATACAAACACCTGTTTCCAGTGACCGAAGATCTTTATCAGCCAATTGTCCAGTGGGTCGTCCAGACCCGAATGAATTTATTAATATGCAAATTGTAGAATATAAGGAAATATATGCAAACTATGAACGATATTAATAGTAAGCGCTTAGGATATTGCAGAATTATGAACCTTGAGTTCCCAAATTCATCTCCCAGCAGCAAGGCAGTTGTCTCCCTTGAACACACAAAAATAGAGAAAGAACACAAGATTTATATCATCATCACAGAAACATTAATATACTTTTTACACGTACTCAGGGGCATTCCCCTTGGGTGCTCGGGAATGTCCTCCTATGTTCCCGAGTTTTCTTCGTGTAATGTGAGACTCTAATATGTAGTGTTTTTATCGTTCTAGGTGTCTGTTCTATGTGTGCATGTTCCAGTACCGAGTGGCTCCATTAAACAGAGTCCTTCTGAGCCTCGCACGCAACTTACTCGGCTACTTTCGTCTATCAAGGTACAAGAGTTCGAATGCGAGCTCCTCTTGTTGTCCAGCCCAATCCTTTAGCTCCTTCCTGGTTCACGGGCTGGAGCACACTGAACCGTGTGGATCCCCTGGCATTGACACGCACTGCCTGTGGTGTGCGTTCAGCGACCCCACACGGGTCCGTACTTGACCAGGGCTGTCTGGTCTTGCCTCCCCTGGACTCCGTTGAGAAAACTCCCTCAGCTGGAGCATTTCCAGGAACCACCTATCATAAACAGAATGTGCCACAGCAAACAACACCCAATCAATTATAAATCAGTAGTCCAAAGAATGAATCATGCATGTTAGTTGGTTTGGAAGAGGCTTAATCTTCATTAGGGTTAATTATGAGTAGTTTTAAGGCGGTTCATACTTACAAAAAATACTGTACCTTTTCACTCAGCTTATAGCAGAAATTACACACATAAAAATAACATCACAAGCGGCGGCAGAGCATAATTAAAAAATAACATAGCAAGCGGCGGCAGAGCATAATTCACAAAACATTGTACACCTGTGGTTCTATACACATTTTCCCTAAGTCAATAAGTCACATGTCGTCTAGTCAAGTCAATGGCTATAAATCTACAGAACCACCATATCCCTCTGATCAGGTCCACTTCAGGTTTGAGTGGTTTTGAGCCTGCAGGCCAGGAAACATTTCCAAGGGGCGTCCCCCTCCTGCTTCACACACATTTCACAGAGGGGAAAAAACAGTGTTGTTAATTGCTCATTTGAAATATGCTTGCATCAATACTCCTTCCTCCATGACATGATTAAAAAACGTTCAAGACTGATGCCGCCTCAATATCAACGCAAGTGAACTTTGTTTATAACGCCAATTTATCAGTTATCCTTATTATTCTTTGTATACTAAAATGTATTTACCATCTTTTAGTTAATTAGTTATTTCTAGGAACATTTTCGGCCTAGTTGTTTCTAGGAAACATTTACAATCTAGTTATTTCTAGGGACCAATTTCAACCTTTCTATTTTTAGAAACATCTGTTATTATTCTTTGTATACTAAAATGTATTTACCATCTTTTAGTTAATTAGTTATTTCTAGGAACATTTTCGGCCTAGTTGTTTCTAGGAAACATTTACAATCTAGTTATTTCTAGGGACCAATTTCAACCTTTCTATTTTTAGAAACATCTGTCAACCTCTTAACCCCCTTTTGAAACAAAACTCTACCTTGTTTCAATTATGCCAAAGTTATTTGGTTAATAAATTGGAAATTGTGTCTAAATTTACCATCCTTTAACCTTAGCACTAGTGTCAGATGTTTCCTAAACCTCTGCCTATTGCCACCAGTAATTTGGTTTTCACAACCATATAGCTAACAGTAATCTACGATATCATCTCATTTTCTTTAAAATTATAATCATTTACCAAAATGTACCCCTTGTGACACATCAGAATCCCAACATGCACTCCGCCAAGGATAACTGCAAAAACAAAAATATAAAAGTTAACTCGTTTTGGGGCCAGGAGCTAGGATCATTTCCCTTGCTCCCCTTCAGCTTCACCACAGTTACAAGAACCAGAAAAAGCAAGTCGTCAGATCCACCTGAGCATAGTATAACTGAGAATCATGAGGCCCGCGCTAGCAGGCCCTAATGTGCCTATGTGTTTCATTAAAAATTTATCATAGCAGCTGTAGTTTTGATCCCGGCCACTAAGATCAACGACAGATCCTCACAGATCAATATGGGGTGTGGCCTTTGCTGGTGTGAGTGACTTCAGGACCATTTGTTCTCTTGTCTGTTTGGAGAACGTGTTCAGCTTTCTCTTGTTCCAGCCCCCAGTGAGACGTTCACTGGGTTCTGATTCTCGTCCGGACCCCCAAATCCGGACCGTATATCCTGGCCATTTGTGTCTGATGACCATGTTTTGACAGTTCTTTGAGAAAGTCTTTGCCTCTGCTCGGCTGAAAGTTTTTGTGGACAGTCTTTTGTTCTTTCGGTGCCTTTGTTGTTTTCAGTCGTTCCTTGCGTAAGCCCCTCAAAGTTCTTTGAGCAAGGTTACATATGAGTTTGTTCTTCCCAGTGAAGTCCCAGTGAGTCAGTTTCTGGACACACCTTCATATTAAATCTGATCCGATCTGATCAATAACCACAGTAGCTGAGATTCAAAAGTCAGATGCTGCATGTGTTTTGACAGAGGCCTATCTTAATGCATATTTACCATTATGTGTTCTGTGTAGATGAGGTGGGATTTATAAGACTCGCTCTTGCCGTTCCATCAACACTGTTCAATGAGGCTATTTAAAAAATTTAAAAAGTAAAAAATTAAAAATCATTAACAGACCAGGATCAAATTAATTTTCTGTTAACAATCTTTATTATGGATCCTTCGACGGAGGCATCTTTTAATCTGATCTGCACAACAGATCCAAAACATTAGTTTACCTAAAAGTGAAATAATCAATTTAACCCTGAAATCAAAAAATACTGTAGCCTACTTTTATTTTAGAAAATATAATTTACTATTTCCTAAGACCCCCTTGCTAGTATACAGTCTATGATAATTAGCCAATTCCTTGAGCCTTCTAGATCTGCCTTCTTGTTGGATTTATTTATGTATCGTGTGTATTTTCATGCCCTCCTAAATTGTCAATTTGAAATTATTAAGCTCAGTGGCTCATTTATTCAAAGTAAAATGTGGGCTCTTTCATTTTGGCCTGTTGTTCCAGGTATATAACTATTAATCCAGGGGTGTCAAACTCATTTTGATCTAGGGGCCGCATACAGCTTAATCTGATCTCAAGGGGGTCAGACCAGAATACTCATTCCAAAAGTCCACTTTTGTCTTTATATTAGTGCAAAGAATAAAGAAATTATAAAAATATTAACATTAAATTAATTGTCCTTTTACATTTTTACTCAGTTTAACATTTAAGTGCATTACATATTAAAGAACTGATCAGTGATTGCACGTTTTAAAACATTTATTCAACAAACTGTTTTGTTAAATACCCTGATGCATGCTCCATAATCCATGTAGAGAAATCTAAAAAAAAACTAAATCTGGGCTTCTGGACATACAAAAAAACAAAAAAAACAGTTCTGTTAAAACCCTTTCCTGCATGTTAAAAGTGCATCAAAATTTAGAAATGAATGAATTTTAAATCCATTTTCCACATCTAGGAAGCAACTGTGAACCCATAAATTGAGCTTCGAGCGTAGCTGTTTTATTACTGCAGATTTTTAAGAAAATAGCGTTTATTATTTTTTTTTTATTTTTTTTTTAATTCAGATTCATCTGCGGGCCGACTAAAACCCCCTAGCGGGTCTTTGCCACCCCTTAGTCGATTTTTAAAGTCCAACTCTCCACTTATTATAAATTGAGATTCAATTTATGTCCCCAATAGATTAAAATTAAATATGTATTCATTTAAGACCTGTCTGTGAGGGCTACTCCCTCCTTAGCACTTTGAGATTTCCATTAACGAAGAGTGCGTTATAAATTGGATTCATTACTATTATTATTACTATTTATTTTTCTTCAAACCCCAATCTGTCCTCTTCTTTTATTCATCTGACTCCAAACAGTTATTAAACTCTGTACCTGCATCCCTTTACTTATATTAAATGTTTCAGAACGAATAACCCAACTGGATGACTAAATTAAAAAATAAAAGTGACTCCGACCTTTTTTGGCTTTTCTAGAAATTATTATGCTCCTGTCTGCAGTACCTTTTTTCGTCCATCAGGGGTCTCCATTATACTCAGGCTCAAAACTTTCTGTAGAGCTCTTTAGTTGCCCCCAGACAATAATGCGTATTAATGTCTATGGTTCCCCCCAGTACTGACGCCACAAAGCTGTGAGTGCCTGTTAGACGCTACAGTATTCAACAATAGAGTGACTTATTTTGTTTATGATGGGTGTACGATAATCCTACATTTCTCATCTGGCAACCCTGCTCAGGCTGTACAGGAAACGACTGTCTTTTGCGTCAAAGTTGCCAAATCCGCTTATTTCAAGCGGCATTGGGCTTGTTTTTCCCTGGAGTCCCTTTCAAATTTGATCATCCGCTTGTGGCGGGTTTTTATTTTCGCTTCTTGTGGACATTGAGTCGCTTAGTTGTGCTTGTTTTGAAGGAGCTGATCGCTTCTTTTGTCTAGCGATCTGGCAACCCTGCTCTTCGGGTCGACGCTCACAAGACGACGTGGACATTCACTGGATCTATTCACAAAAGTACGTCTTCCAAATTGGTAATCCACTTTCTCTGCTTCTTATATTGGGAAATACAAGTATGATGCGTTCGGTTCTATATCCTCACAGCCTATACACAAATTATAAGACTACATCTCGTAAACCACGTCGGACCTATGGCTCGTTAGCTTTGCTGTTAGCTGCTAAGTTCGTCTACAAAAACTAAATTTGGATTATTTAAAGTCGATATTGTTTATCTACACGACGCGCCACTGTACGCTTTGTTAGCGAATCCGATGTGAGCTGTCTACCGTTACAAAGTTATAAAATGTCCGCTGTTAGGCATATGCTATGCTAACGGGAGGTCCACTGCAATTTTCTTACTTTTCCGTTTATCTAAGTGTTATAACCTAAAATTATTGAGATAGAATGTCATAATCTTTTTTTATCAATCCTTCCAGCTGTGATGGTTCATTCGGCCCTAATTAATTTGTCTCGAACTGTCCGCAAATATTTTATTTGTTTATTCAAAAAACCGTACAATCCTGAGGCCTTCTAGCCTGGTTAAAACCAGACCCTCGTCCAGAGCTGAAGTTCTATTTTTTCATTTCACCCACATTCACGCTGTAGAAAATGATCTCGTCCTGTTAAAATGGAGAAGTGTAACCCGTTTTAATGTAACGTTTATTTTTGTGTTTCAGGAACCCAGCACCAACTCCTGAAGAGGTGGAGAATTCGTTTATTACTCTATTAACTGCTGTATCTAAATAAAACTGTTCTAACTTCAGCGCCTCAATGTTTGTTTCATATTTAAGAAGAAAAAGCAATCCATAAATATGTCATACAGGCTAAAAATACAGTAATCATTATTTTCCTCCTTCCATTTTTGAATTCTTTAAAGTCCATGACTCACCATGTTTTCAAATTGCATCGCCATTATTTATTTGTTTATTTAAAAATAATACAGGAGCGTTTATTTATATGGTAGAGAAATAACACTAAATGTGTTATTTCATGATTTCATGATTTATAGCAGATTTTTAGCAAAAGCTCCGGGAATATCTGCCCCTCTCTTTTTCTCTCCCCGTGGGTCGGGAGTTCAGAAGGTAGCCGCACAGCAGAGCTCTGAGCACGCGTGCCCCGTGCTCTCTGGACAGAACCGAGCCCTGAGTCTACGACCAGAACTCCAGGGGTCACCGCAGGACGGGGAGCCAGGGAGAAGACGAGAGAGGCCGCGCGGCTCATGCTCCTCTCTGCTCAGAAGCTGAGAGGCTCTGAGAGCAGCGAGCAACAGTCCGCAGGGTGTTATATCTTATTAAAACGTCTATGAAATAAAAATAAAAACAGCACTGGTCCAGTTGTACACACAAATGCACCAAGAAATATGCAGTTTTAGCTCCCATTTTTTAAAGATATGTATGGAACAATTAAATAAATAACAAGTAGGACCGTGGTTTTATTGAGGCAAAAAATATTGTGATATCAAGGTATTTTACTTAATAATTTCTGTATATAGCCTGTTTCAGCTTTTTCAGCTAATTCTACATTTTTAATCCAACTTTTCAGCCTAATTTAGCAAAACCATGCTCTTGTTTAGCTATTTTTTATATATATATATATATATATATATATATATATATATTTTTTTTTTAAATCATTCTAATTAACTTAAACTGTTTATTTTCATTAGACCAGTATTTTTCAACCTTTTTGGAGCCAAGGCACAGTGTTTTCATTGAAAAAATCACGAGGCACACCACCAACCAGAATTGTACACAGAGATACTGTACTCTATCCGCCTATATTAAATATATAGTCATTCTTATCATAGTGTCTTGAATAGAAATAAAATAAACACAGAAATGTATTTTTATCATATTTTATATTTCTTATTTCAATGTGGTCTTGTGACTGTTACATGCTCAAAGCAGCAAGGGGCGATATGTACCATTTAAGTTTACCGGTATATATATATATATATATTTTTTTTTGGGTACTTCATTGTGTATTTTATGAGTGTGGACAAAGTCAAACACTAAAGCTGTTTAGAAAACCACTTGGTTTCTAAACTTAAAAATATTTAGATCACAGATCAAAAATTTAAACTGAGAGCCTGTATCATTTTAAGGGAAAAATATGTTTCAAAATTTCATAGCGTCTACAAATCCCCCCCCAAAAAAATTGGGATAAATCCATTTTTCCCACTGTGCCGTAGTAAGTGGACCACTTATAGTTTTGGCCCCCTCTCGGCCCCCCCAGCAATAAAAGTCTAACTCCGCCACTGGTCCAGAGCAGCACAGCGCTGCAGAGAGAGAGAAAGCCACACGCAGTTTGGAGAGCAGAGACAAGTCACGCAGGTGAGGCAGGCATTGACTCCTCACATGGCAGGAAACCATTATTTTAGAACATAAAAAAAGATTTAGTATTCTGCGACTAATTTTATTCTATTTTTAACTGGTCCAGGAACTCCTATCAGATTATTTTATCAGCGAAAGTCAGCGCGTTTTCCTCAATTTTTTCTTTTTTTTTTCACTCAGTCCCACACTTTATTTATTTTATTTGTTTGTGGGTTTAATTTTCAATACCTTCATTCCTAATGTATTATAACGTATTTACGCATGGTAATATACAAATACATCACCTCACCAGATCCCGCCTCCACTTATCAAAAGTCAAATTATAAGTGGATTTAATTGACACTGTTTTATAGTTAGCCACAAAACCTAACAAGATTACAGTTGAACTTGGTCTAGGGTTTCAGGAGCGACGGCGAATATTTATTCTAGAACCCCACTCCCCCTCAACCAGATTGATCCGTCGATCATCTGGGTGCGCAACCACTGCGTGTTTTTACTCTGGGATCTGGAGTCTTGGCTGGAAACTTATAATTCTACTTTTAATTGTAACGTTCTTTTTCTTTTTACACGTATTAACCCTGGAGTCCAAACACTGAGTAAAATTTGCCTATAAAATTTCCAATCACAGATTTCGTTTAAACAGGAATCTGCTTACCTTTTTTTTGTTGGAGTGACCGGTCACTGATCAGTGCTCTGGACTCCTCTGCCCCTTCCTGTCCGCGCGTGCAACCATCTCGGTAGGAACCTCCAATTGTTGACGTAAGATTCTATCCGTCCCAGAATTCGTTTTTTGGTTCACTTTGGAACAGGAAGGAGAGATACACTTACACACGACAGACGCTCATTTAAAGTTCCAAACCAGTTTAATTGATCATAAGTTAAAAGTCACAGAATACATTTGTTCTATTTCAAAAAATCATTATATTTGATTAAAATAAGTGGACAGAGAGTGAGTGAGAGAGATAGGGAGACAAAAGAAGGGAGGAGGGGGGAGAGAGGGAGACATACAACCTGATCCGTGTGCTTACTTCTTCTCCCTTGCTGTTGGAGGATGGGGACTTTTTATACCCTTCTGTGGGGGTTTTGTTTCAGAGACTGTTGTCCCTCCTTTATTGCCAGAAGACAGGAAATACCATTTGCTTTTTTCAGTCTGCAGAACTTTATTTTCCAACTCGCATGAGAGCTGACGGGGGGGGGGAAGTGTGGCTTTAACAGCACCCAGAACAAAGAGGCCTAGTGTCTCCTTGCCAGTCATAAATCTGTGAAGTCATAAAACTGACAGAGAGGCACCCAAGCCCTTCTGCCATAAACCACTCAGAGACCCACTTTCAAGCATTCCTTCAGTACCACCTCACATGAGTAGGGGCCTACATGCTCACATCCTGTCTCCTCTCAGGAAACCTTTACCATTCTATAAGAGAAACTAATTTTGAACGCCGTGTAAAGACTCCTTCAAAATAAATGTAAAACACGAAGAAAAATGTATTTTTATTTCACAACAGTTTCTACATTTTTTTGGCTTTGTTTTGTTTTTTGAATGGCCAGAGGACCAGACTTAGCTTTTTTAGATGTGGTTCCTAGTGTTTTTAAACATAGAATGGGAGCCAGAACTTATAGTTCTCAGACTCCTCTCTGATGCACCCAACTTCTAGTTTCTGTCTACACGTTTAACTGTCCACTTTTAAGATTAGGCGTAAGACTTTCTGTTTTGACAAATCCTATAGTTAGGGTTGTCTTGGGTTTCCTAAGCTGTCCTTTAGTTTTGCTGCTATCCACCTTATTTTCGTTTTCGCGCCACTACCCATAATTCATAGCGGAAGCCGGGAGTGTACTTCCGCCCGTGGTCCTGCGCTGTTGTTTACGTGTGGGGTAACATACTTGCTAGCGATTTATTATTTTTTTTACACAAAAGTTTCCTTTACCTTACGTAAATGGCAGCACATAAGAGGTGGATACATTCCAAGGATGTTTTAAGAAGCTGCAAAGATAAGACGTTAACTGCAAAGATAAGACATTATCTGTGCTTCAGCTGTCACTGAGCAGTGACAGCTGAAGCACAGTTAACGTCTTATCTCACTGCTCACGGACAGGCTGACTGGACACTGTGGAAGGTACATCACTTATCTGATATCAGAATATTTAGATCACAGCCAGACATTAATATAGTCAGAGTTCAAGTCTGTGCTGTGAATGGAAGCATACATTTAATATAAAATTTGTTGAAAATGTCACAAGTTAAATGTACAAAGTTGAAACACATGCTGTTTAATTAATTAACAAGTTGATGATAAAGTAGTTATATATTTTCTGCAATATTCAAAGACAAGATAATATGAAATATGTATTGTTGTTTTGAGAAAACCATGTGTTGCCATTTAAAGAACCTGTTACATTGGTTGAATAAAACAAAAAAAGAAGTCATTTTTCAGTTGATTTCATACGTACACTATTGTACATAAGCTTTTCAACAAAAACATTCATGGTGTAGAGTATATATATTATATGCAAGAGAAACATAGAAATTATTTACTCCATATCTAAAAATGTCTGTTTTAAGGTACTCTGTCCGGTCGTAGAATCTTTAATCACCAGCAGACTCCCGGGAGATGGATGGAAACTCGACTTGGTCCAAAAGTTTTGTGCAGTCGTACACAGCAACAAACGAGTTAAAATAAAATCTTCTATGTTCATTTACATTTGTTCTTTTTGTTGTTATTTCAATAATTAAAATACACTGTTCAATGTCTAATACAGGTAGTCCCCGACTTACGAGCGCTCTGACCTACGAGGTTCCGGACTTACGAGCTGGCGAATTTTTGGAAAAAACGCAAAAAATACCGAGTTTTTCTGTGTTTTTTCACCACAGTTCGTTAGCTAAACATGTGGACACACGTTTCCGATCATTTTTATGCACTCGTAAGCAGTTTTTCGATGAAAAACGAGTGTTTGTAGTCGCGCTAGCAAAACCGTTCCAACTTACGAGCGAAATTCCGGACTTACGAGACACGTGGCGGCCGTTCCGAATTACGAGATTTCCATGTTACGAGCAACTCGTTGTAACGGAACTCGTTCGTAAGTCGGGGACTACCTGTAATGTGAAGTAGTTTCATTGTGATGTCACCCATACTACTCATTGTAATACACATAAATAAAAACTAAAGGTCTTGATTGTTCTTAGGCCAGTGTTTTTATTCACATGTGCAAAGCATAAAAACATTCATTTTGCTTATAAGTTTTCATCACCCAGGAGACTGACAAAGTTCAGAATAAAAGCTATAATTATACATTTAAAACAGTTGAAACTGAATACTGTACAATATGACAACTGTGGGTGGTGTTGTCTTAATGAAAATGAATTGGCACAGAATAAAGATCAAAACCAATTCAACAAGCAATGATGGAGACCAGCAAACGAACAGATTTCTCTTCATGTGGAACTGTCCGATTTCAGCCAACTCCACAGGAATCCAAGACTAGAACCAGGTCTAGGATCTGAGACTGGACCCAGGTGTACAAACTTATCTCTGGATGGATCACGGCCCTTCACTCTTCTGTAAAGTAGAAAAAGAAAACTTGTCTTGGCATAGGCAGTGTGTACAGTACAGTATTTGTACTAAAATGTGAGTAAAAAAATCATTTACTTAATGTACAATCTTATCTCTGGATGGATCACGGCCCTTCACTCTTTTGTAAAGTAGAAAAAGAAAACTTGTCTTGTCATAGGCAGTGTGTACAGTACAGTATTTGTACTAAAATGTGAGTAAAAAAATCATTTACTTAATGTACGATCTTATCTCTGGATGGATCACGGCCCTTCACTCTTTTGTAAAGTAGAAAAAGAAAACTTGTCTTGTCATAGGCAGTGTGTACAGTACAGTATTTGTACTAAAATGTGAGTAAAAAAATCATTTACTTAATGTACGATCTTATCTCTGGATGGATCACGGCCCTTCACTCTTCTGTAAAGTAGAAAAAGAAAACTTGTCTTGTCATAGACAGTGTGTACAGTGAGTACAGTATTTGTACTAACATGTGAGTAAATAAAGCATTTACTTAACAGATCTGTCATTAAATAATATAAATAAATATAAATAATATACAGTAGTTATATTATTTAATGACAGATTTGTTAAGTAAATGCTTTATTTACTCACATTTAAGTACAAATTTAGCTTCATGTGCACTTTTCTCCTCTTTAATTCACATCATTATTTTAAATGTGCTTTAATAACTCTGGTTTAATGACGGGTCAGGTTTTGAAGCCTAGTCATTGTTGACACGGTCTGTCTTGGAAAAAAGATGTGTAAACTGTCTCAATCATATCTAACCAGCTAAATAACAGTTTAACTAAAACAACACACAGCCAAAAAAAGTCCAGGCTCAACAAGGACCAGAACCAGACATTTGTTGTGAGTGTTACCGTCTGGAAGTTAGCATGTAAAGTAGCTACATGCTAAGCTAACCACAGCAGGACAGACGCTAAATCATGAAGAAGAAAAAAAACAGCTACTAAACAGACGGTTATACTCCGATATTGTTCTGACATGGTTTCACAAAATGATTTATATAGAATATTTTGTTTACCGAACTAAAGTTGATCGGAGCGCGACGTCTTCGACAGCAGGAACGAGCTGCTGTCAGCTCCTTCGATGGAGATAAATCCTTCACGTTTACAACAGCGCATTGCTCAAACGTATACCTGGCTGTAACATCCTCTAACCCAGCAAGAAACAACCCAAAAAATTAAAAAAACAAGAGGAAATAAACTGGTGTCCCGGCTTGTTTTTCACAGCAAACCACACCGGTAAGACTTCAGCCGGAAGTACACTACCGGGAAGGGGCGGGACCGGACTGTCATGGCGGCCTACATGAGCTTTTGGGGAAAGAGGTGGATAGGCTTAGACTGCTTGAGAACACACTGACTACATCTCCTCACTCTTTTGTGTCTTTACATGCTCTACTGTTTAATTTGCACATCTAACTTGAGTCTGTGTTGGTCCAAAAACGGTTCCGAAATGTCCAATTATTTGCCACACCGATGGAACATGCCTGAGTAAAAATCCCAGAGAACTGATCCATTCTGCCCAAGGCAATGGAGTCTGGGTACACGGGCACGAACCAAGCCATCACAAAGGCAAGCAGCGTGATTGGGTCCCAATTTGCTGCTGACGACTTAAGTAAGTAATTAAGTAAGTAATTTTTATTTATATAGCACATTTCACAGACATGAGAGTCACAAAGTGCTTCACAGGAGGAAAAATAAAATCATAAAATTTCCTTGATTGTAGATAAAACCAGCAACCAGCCTAATCCAAAAAGCAGGAACCAGTTATAGTAAATCCAATTAAATATGTGTCCTTTAGATCCACAGATGACAGCAGAGATAGATACTTCATCCAGTCTTGAAGTCGATGAGATATCCAGCTGTGTGCATGCCAATAGGGCAAATCGACTCGCCTACAGCCTGTCTTCTCTTTGAAGAAATGTTATCAATTGTGTTGAGGGACCAACTGACCAAATACGTCCATAATTATGGTTTGGAAGATATGCAAGAAAGGCTCAAGCAGTTTCACAGACAGACAAAGCAAGCGAATCAGACTGGGAGGGGACGTGTCCGACCTCAGCAGAAGCAAGTGGTGAAGTGATACTAATGACCTGCGACCCGAAAAGGAAGAAGCTAGTAAAGATGGATGGATGGATTAGAATGTTTGAATTGCATTTATAATTTGGTATTTTGTAACCCTGAGATGACCTTTGTTATGAACAGAAAATAACAGGTTTAGTGTAAATTGGATTAAAACTGCCTACTTTTGTACATAAAGTAACATGTCTTTGTTGTGACCGTGGTATGTAGCATGTTTCATCTACATTAAACTAAATACAAAACAAATCTACTGATATCATTAATGTTGCATTTTTTTTTTTTACCAAACTAATGAATTCTAAGGACTTGAGTGGGGTCTAACAAAGTCAAGTCAGGTCCTCTGGACGGATTAAAAAAAATTGTTGAAATGTTTCGTCTTTTATCCAAAATTGTCTGAGGAACTGCACATAGCACCTAGCATAGTGGATCAACCAGTTTGAGGTGGGATTTCCTGACCAGTCATTCTTTAGAAACCTTTAGTTTATTTTAGTTATACTTTTTATACTCTTTTTTATACTAGTATGCAAAAACTCAGGACAGTATTATGTTCATTAAATGTTTAATGTTTTAGTTTTAGTTTTAGAGTTGGTGTAAATTTTCATACTCTTATACCACTATGCAAAAACTCAGGACAGTGTTAGTTTTACTATTTTATGCTTATGTCTATTATTATATGTTTCAGTGTTTCAATGTTTAGATGTTTACTGTTGCACCGAGGGACTGAGAGAAACGCAATTTCGGTCCTGTGTATGTCCTGTACAGTACATATTGCAGATCTGACAATAAAGTTGACTTTGACTTTGACTTTGACTTTTGACTTTAGCTTAACTCTTTGTTTGTTTGTCCCCCGTCGCAGAGCAAAAAGGGAGAATTTGGAAATACTCTCCATCCGTTCGTCCATGGTGCCAGGTCAAAATCCAACATGGCTGTTGCCATATTTGTATGTATACATGTTAACGTTGTGAGTTGGATAACTTGACAAATGAGCAGCATGCCAACTTTCATTTTGGTGTGTGGCTGCATCTAGAAATCTAACCAGGGTTGCTATCAAAAATGTAAGTCCTGTCAAAATCCAAGATGGCCACCACCATATATACATGAGTGTAAACCAGCCACACCAATCATTTGAGGAAACTATGCTTTTTATGTTTTATTCTGCTTCAAAGTATAGTTTCCTCAAACGATTGGGGTTGCCCTTGGAGTGGTTGAAGAACAATTTATTGTGGCCAAGGCCACCATTAGCCACCCCCTGGTACTGCCACTGTGCCTGATGATGCTGATGCAAGATTTATTTATTGATTTAAACACAAGCAACATCACTAAGCTGAAATCTGCCAGGATCATTAGACATGTATCCAGTTCAACGTAGAGACAGTTTAAAATGTGTAGTTGGATTTCTCCCTCTTAATTCTCTCTTCGTCTGTTTAAGTTGCAATAAAATGACTGAACACAACAGCTGGTCAGCCATAAACACACTTCAGCACACATTGCTACAACCCTCCACCTGTCGCTGTTCCTCGCAGGATGAGTTTCATCACTCGCTCAGATTCTCTGCAATACGCCTCAGAGTTGATCAGTCTCACATCTGTCAGCTCAGGCAGAACAGGCCTCACGAGGTGTAACTCTCCCCCTCTTGTTTGTTACTCAAAATAACCTCAGATCACCTGTACCCACACTTTGATGGAAGTAGGAGTCTGAAACCTTTGGCCCAAAGACCTCCAATTTCATGATGATGCTTGTGGATTTCTGTGGTACATGATGTTTATGTCTTTATGAGGGGCTGACTTTGGGTTCTGGAAGTCATCAGGAAATATGATTACATGAGCATCTCAGCTGTTCTTAAATAATTTTAAAGAAAAACATATTTGCCTTTGTCTTTGTGTGTGTGTGTGTGTGTGTGTGTGTGTGGGGGGGGGGGTCAGGAACAAATCCAGACATGCAGACGTTGTGTACGAACAGAATGTCAGTGAGGATCAAAGGTATGAGGCTGAGACATCTTGTGCTGAGATTCACTGTCAGCTGATGAGAAATGAAGAGAGGTCACAAGAATGAAGTGAAAGGTTATGTTTTACATAAGAAAAAGGGAAATTATTACAATTAGAAACAACTTTTAACTGTATAAAACTTAATTAAACAATGTTCATGCTCAATAATCCAGGTTAAAAAAAATCCAATAAAGTTCAGTCAGGTCATCTGGACTTTTTTATTTATTTTTTTTTAAAGAAAAAAACCTGCATGAACAACAATCAGCATGAACTTTGGTGTTTTGAGCCACTTTGGTTGTGGCTGCCTCAGAGGAGTCGATGGGGGAGAAGGCGAGCCTCAGAAGCCATCTTATCCACTAGAGTGTGCTGCTTGTAGGACTGAGTTTGTTGTGGCTCCTCAACCTTATGAAGTCCTTTGGATAAAGGACGAAACATCTCAACAAAAAAGGAAACTGTCCATATGACCTGAATGAATGCTGGAGAGTGTTGGCGCAGTGTTTAGAGATGCTGGACCTGTGATCGGAAGATCGCCGGTTCAAGCCCCGGTACTAACATCATCAAAAAATGTGAGTGGAAAAGGTGAAACATCCACACCTGCCTCCACCCTCATTCACCCCACTCTGGGCCCCAGAGCAAGGCCCTTAACCCTGGCATCTGCTCCCTAAACAGGTCTCTCTTTAAAATTAGTTCTCGCAGCTCAATGAGACTACCTGGATAAATAAAGGGTAAATGAAAAAATGAATGAACTTTGTTAGGTTGATTAAACAAGATACTAAAAAGATCAAATACTTTATTTTGCTTTCAAGAAACCAGATTTTATTATAATTTTTACAAAGGATTTTAAGATGTGCTTTTTAACTTTAGCTGCTTTAAATGATCCGATAGATGAGGAACGTTTGCTTAAAGTGCCTGCAACATCAAATGTTTGTGATATATGCAAATGCACATTTGGAAAGAACATTAATAACGCTATGAAAAAAAAAAGATTAACGCAGCTGAGATGAACAATTGTTTAATGTGCAGCAACAGGAAGTGATGCTAGCAAGGGGTAAAGTGGAACTCCTGCATGTGAACAGAGCATTGCTTCAGTGACTACCACAGACAGTGTGAAGTTTCTTCTGGTTATTTTGAGTCATTGTCAGAGGCAAGAAGAAGAGCCAGGTTCATATGAACATAGATACTGTATCTTATAATGTATATGCATATGAACAGGACCAAGAAGTTCTCCTTTTTAAGAGTACTCCTTTGATGTCACTTCCTGTTTCACTTTGGCTGTGCCAAGTTAAAATAAGCCAGTTATGTGACAAAATGAGTAAAATCATGTATATTGTGCCAAATTTCAAAAATATGATGTTTTCTTCCACATTTTGTATCTGTATGATATACGTCACAGACACTAATCCAGATTTGTGAATTATTCAAAAATAAAACCTCCTAAACTCAACATGAACTTGTTTTTGCATCAACAAATAACAGAAGCCATAGAAATGAGCTAATGTTGTCATTGTTAGAAGCAGCTTGTCACAACAACATATTTAGGTCTGATTTTTTTTACTGACTCTATGAAAAGTTATTTTGAGTAATTTAACTCAGTTTAACACATAAAATAGTACTGTATTTAGGATCAGCTGAAGTAATGTCTGCCAAGTGACCTGTCAGGTCTTTATCAGATTATTTCCTGTCTCATTAAAGACACGACTCTCAGATATTGCTCTTGTTGTCTGACAATTTGTGTTGTCCTCCACTTTTCACACATTTTAGGCTCGATAAGCTTCCATGATCAGATACAGGAATGGATAGAGTCCAAACAAAGTAAAACATTTAAATGTAAAAAACTCTTGATCAAAATCATTTTAAAAGATGACAAGAAAAATCAGCCTCCTTGTAAAGAAAATATGAAGATGTGAAGATTTCTGCAAACTAGTAGTAGCCTAAATTATGAACAATCCTATCATAACAGCTTCAATATTAGTTTTTTTTTTACATGTTTGGGTGTTGTATAGAAATCTGGAAATGTCATTGAAAACATAAATGTTTGACTCAGAGTTAATGTTGGTCAGTTTATCATCAAGTCTTTTTTTTTTTGTAACTTGTTAAATTTTACTAAAAAATAAATCAAACCTTTAATACACAAACCCCTAGTTTGAAAACGTACATCATACAATATTTTTAAGATTGTGCGACACGCACGTCAGAGTCAGGAAGCCGTGGTCAAATAACCGACACGGCAGACTTCCTTTACACGTCCAAGTGTCTGTTTTTGGGTCGTAGCACTCAAAAGTGTCCAAATCCTGAATGGCGTCGTGTCCGTTGAGGCAGCGCCCGCCTGTGACGTAGACTCTGTGGTTGAGCACGGTGGCAGAATGGTGCATCCTCCTCTCCTTCAGATTGGCACACTTGATAAACCTGTTGGCCTTGGTGTCGTACGCCATCATTCTGCGGGTGTATCCTGCGACAGCGGACACATTCATAAGACAGAGGCGGCACCTGGGGCTCAGATTTACCAAAAACATGAGCTACCATTCATAAATGTATTAATAATTTAGCAGGAGTCAGGAGCTGCTGCACTTTATGTGAACACTTTATTATAAATCTTACATCATTATCTACTGTACATGTAATTATACTAATGCTGCAGGAAGTGCTCACATGCTGTCCTGGAAGTGCTACAGCTAACTGCTGCTGCTATTTACTCTTGAAAATAACCCTAAGCAAAGGGTTCTCAAACATTTTGGGTCTGTGGACCCCTTACAGGAAAGAAAGCAAGGGGCATTGCTTCCCATATGTATTGATTAAGTATTGATGCACATATTAAATACTATGACATTCTTGATTATTCTTTAATTTATTTTTATCACAATCATGTTTGCGACCCATGTGCAGGCAGGCGAGCGAAGGCAGGTTTTTAAATAAAATTAATTAGGAGCCAAGATGGTGTAGTGGTTAGGGCGTTTGACTTGGGACCCGAAGGACGCGGGTTCGCGTCCCGGCCACTACACACCTTGGGGTGTCTATGAGTGCACACCTATTTCTCCAGCTCCCCGAGCGCTTTCTATGGCGGCTCACTGCACCACCTGGTAGGTGGTTGGGTTAAATGCAGAGACGAATTTCGTCTGTGTATGGGAAACATACGCAGATGACAGGAATAGACAATTATTATAATTATTATTATTATTGAAACAACCAAAACAAAACGCTGTTGAGGCAGCAAAAACTTACTCCAGCATAAAGCAAGCAAAACAGAGCTGATGATCTAACGGAGACAGGACAGAAACAGGACGAGCAAAGGAGGACTGGGATGTCTGTGAAAACAGAACAATGACCGGACAGTTTGAAGATGGATGGAAGGAGTCTTTATACAACAGAGGTAGAGTGGATAATGAGTGCAGCTGGACAGGTAACTGATGAGGGACAGGTGTGAATGATTAAAGGCTGGAGAGGCAGACTGAGGAGTGAGTGAGAAAGTGACAGAGACAAAGCACAACAACGACAAGCACACAAAATAGAAACCACAAAGAGCAGAATTAAACACAAGAGGCTGAAACACAACAGAAAGCTGAATTAAACACAAGCAGGAAAAACACAGAAAGCTGAATTAAAGCTGATATATGTAACTTTTCTAACAATATTTTTTTAACATATTTCTTCACTCTGTCACTATCTCCTGACAGACTGATGTTAGACAAAGTAATCTCTGAAAAAATCTATAGTCCCCTTGCTTCTCTAAAAGCATTAAAAAAAACACAGTGACCCACCGTTAACCAGCCAATAAAAACAGAGCTTCTCACGCTCCTAACCCACGCCCCCGCCTGTCCTAGCCCGCAGCGGCCGCGCAGGTTCTCGTTGAAATAATTGCAAAGCGATGCAAAACTGTTTTGTATGTGACACAAATGTATTAAATTCTCCTTCTTCATCCCTGAGCTGGACTTTTCTTTTGTTTTTTTGCCAAAAGTCAAGTGATTGCTTCCTTCTCCGCTGAGTCCATGAATGAATTGAGGAAATGAATGAATTTGTCACGAGCGAATTAAACTCGGGTTCAACGTGGCTGCGCGAGGCTCAGCAGATTTCATGGTGTTCTGGTGTGCTGGACCAGCACTCCATGTTTTTATTTTATTTTTTAGAACGTTTTATTAACATATAAACACAGAAATTCAGAGCGGCTGCGACAGGACATGAAGTGGAGGCGGAGTTAAGGAAGCTGAGCTGAATTACAGCGAGAGCGAGGGGGAGCAGAGCCATATATGGCTCTGAGGGGGAGGGACCAGAAACGTGTCTCTGTTCAAAATTTTTCTAAGTTCCAGCGTGTTCCAGAAATTACATATAGCAGCTTTAAACACAAGCAGGAAAAACACAGGAAGCTGAATTAAACACAAGCAGGGGAAACACAGAGACAACAGACAACTAGGGGACAGACTATGACAATTTTGCAGACCTCCTCGAGCAACAGATCCCCTGGGATCTCATCAGACCCCAGTTTTAGAACCTCTGCCTTAAAACATTTGCAATGCAAACTTAAAATAGTGTCAAATGTTATGAAATAGCATTTGCATAAGTTGTCATAAAGATTTAATACTTCTTTAAAAATGGAGACAACACTGAAACAATTAGGGGAAAAATCATGTTATTTGAAGAACAATCAAAAAAAGGTGATACTGTATAGTACGGAAGCATATTGCATTCAACCATGAAAATATTTTTTTGGAGCTTATGTAGTAAAAACGTGATAATAAGCTTCCGTAATATAGTTATTCTTTAAAAGCGAATTTCAAATGTCCCAAAATTGTGAATGCAACAGTGAAATCAAGTTAATTAGATTTATGGTAATTTTGTTGTTGTTTTGCAAAACAAACAAAAGATTGAACTTTTTTCTTCACCCCCTCTAATTTCACAGAACTTTGGCATTCTTTTCGAAAATTTGATTTCTGTAACATTGTTTGCCAAAATGTCTTTATTTTTGTTAAATAAACATTCTGAAGAATGAAAAAAAAGAAGAAAAAAAAGAATGAAAAAAAAAAAACATTCTGAATAATATTCTCCTGCTTTTTTGTCTCTTCTCTTTGATGTGCTGTTGGGTTGTCTGACATGTAATGTTTTCTGAAACACATCTCGTTCTCTGCTGTTGTATTTTCTGAAGCACTGGTGTAAATTTTGTCTTTGTCCCCCGTCGGGAAGCAAACAAGTGGAATGGGAAATACCCTTTGTTTGTTCATGCATGTTGTGAATCTAACTTGTAACTTGAAAAATAACTGAGGTACTCACCTCTATTTTGGTGTGTGGCTACATAGGTGTAAGAGAGTTTCCATTCAAAATTGGGTTGATACGTCAAAATCCAAGTTGGCTGCTATCATAGTTATTGAAACTGACCACCTCTATCATTTGAGGAAACAATACTTTCTAATTTTTATAAATGGTTTAATATTTGAATTTTTGGAGACAGGCAGTGGTCACTGGTGGCCTTGGTTAATCTATGGTAGCCAAGGCCACCATTGGCCACTGCCTGGCTCCACCATTGCACCTGCTGGTGGATAAAATTGTTCTCTAGGGTCCACCACTCTGCTCTGCCTTGGACAAAAAAATTATATATACTATCTCTTTACTACACAGTGTAACTCCTACCCACGTGAATGTCTTGCACCGTAAACATTAAGGTTTACTTGCATTTCCTGTTCAACTACAGTGAAAAAAAATCCCTCATTGTGAAAACTACATTCACTATTCAAGTCTCTCATATGTTGGTGTTCTGCTTGTGTTACAGATCTAACCCCATATGTACCTCCAACAATGTAGATGTTTTCTGCCAGAGCAACAGCCGGAGCAGAGACATTCTTCACTGTTCTATTCTCCATCTTAGACCACATGTTCCTGCCGATGTGGTAAACCTGCGACCGGTAAAGAAAAATAAATTGAGTGGATGATTAGGTAAAAATGGAAAGAAGCATGTGACGGCATGTGGTCTCACCTGTATGACTCTGACCGGGCTCTGCATGGCATCCTCTCCTCCAAACACATAAATCCTCTGGTTGGTAGTGGCGACTGCAGGGTGGAGCACCGCCTCAGGCATCGGCGCCATCGACTCCCACTGGTTGAACATACTGTTGTACCTTCCATCACAGCATTGAGAGGTTGCTCGTTAGTGTTTTGCAACTTACCTTTCTCGGCAACAGAAGGAGCTGACTGAGTTTCTTACCTCTCCACGCTGTCTGTTAGTTGTCTGTCAGGCCCAAGGCCACCCAAGACGAAGATGAAGTGCAGGTAGGAGACACTGTGGTGGGCAAAGTGAGGCTGAAGCATGGGCTCTGCGGTCCGCCACTGATTGGTCTTGAGAGACAAGGTGTAGACAGTCCTGCTGACTTGGCTGTCCTTTGTATTCGTGGTCCAGCCTCCAAGAACATACAGTATGCTGTGAAGAGCCACGTAGGATGCTTTGTAAAGACGAACTGGAAGCTTGGCAAGCCATTTCCATTTCTGGCTCTTCTCATCAAAGGCTAACGCTTCCCTTGACGTCAGCTCGTTGTTCTTCCTCCCTCCAACTACCAACAACATCTCATTGTAGGTGTGGCGCCGTGGGGCACCCCAGACAGGATCCACCGAAGGGTCTCCGTTGATCTTGGTGCCGACAGAGAACATGAGGCGTCTCACAGACTCGATGAGCTCAGTGCAGAGGGTGGAAGACTGGATTAGAGGGTCATTTGCAATGAACTGGAAAAGGTAGGTGGGGTGGATGTAACGAAGGCGAACCTTCCTGAAGAGGTCGCTTATGGCCCCGCACCTGGACATGGGATCATGATGTATCCAAGCAACAAGCGTCTCAAAGACCTGCTCCTCCTCTGCACAAAGACCGTCATCGTCCAGGTACCCCATCAGCTCCTGTAGGGTGAGCTCATGCAGATCCTCCGAGGCCGACACATCAGAGAAGCTCTCCATGGCCATCTCTTTAGCTTTGTCTCTTAAACTATTGCAGTTCATTATGTCAGAAAGTCTTATCATGCTCAAGCAGTTGTTCGGACTCAGTTGGTCCTGAAGGAAACTAGAGCAGGCCTCAAACAGGTGTCCATACTGCAACATGGACGCTGCCTGCATCAGAGGGAGCACGACGTCCATGCTGATGCTAACGAGTCCAGTGTAAACATAGTTGATGATGATGCTCAGAATGCTTGATGGGACTCCCTTCAGATCAATCATGGTCTGATGGCTCTCCACAAAGTTGTTGCAGAACATGGCACTGAAGTAAGGGCTGCTGGACACCAGGACGTTACGATGGCAGGGGATCTGTGTGGTCCCTGAACACAGTACCACGTCCGTCAGGATGCTCTCCTGTCTCAGTCTGTTGAGCTGCAGAAGCAGAGAGCAGGAATGATCTTCATCTTTGTGGAGGTGGACCTCAGCTGCAGATGGATCCATCCTGAGAACAGGCCGACGTGTTTGAAAGACAATTAGTCTTGAGGCATGAATGCTCACCGTGTGAAGCTTGTAGGGCTTGAAATAAGATACCGGTACTTTTATCAGCATTTAATTTAATTCAACAAAACCCTGAATAAGTTAATTACATGTAAGGGCTGCACATTTTGGAAAATGTCTTTAAAGAAAGATAAAAGGAAAACCTCTCAGTGCAGTGAATTTCATTCCCAGCATATGTTCAAGGTACATTTTGACTGTTCCAGTTCATGCAGCCCAGAAAGTGGAATTAAATTTAAATTTTGGTGGTAATATTAAACAAAAACACTCCAAATATCTAACAGACACACAGTTAACTGAACATCAAATATGTTCCTATATAAAGTATGTGTCTGTCTGATTGTACTGGCTGTAGAAACTTCAGCATCGTCGATCTCACGGGAGAACGTGTGGTCGTGTTTGGTTGTGCGGAGCGAATTAAGCTTTTTCATTTCATGCGTGTATGCACGTGCAAACGTGTCATTCTACACTTAAATGAGATTGTAAAAAACATACAATTCTTCAGTTCTGACTTCATTTGGATTCTGCAGACATTACTAAAAGCAGATCATAAACAACTCTTACCTTTTTTATCCTCCTCTTCCTGACGTTTCTTTGGTTCCCACGTGTTTCAGCTTCTCAGCAGAAAATGTACAGCGCTGCCATTTTGCTGAACTCTGTTCCCTTTCCTCCTTGTGTTGATGCCGTGTGAGCGCGTGCACTCGTCTCTTTGTAGGCAGCTCGATGCACACCGTTTGTTGTTGCGGCCTCTTTCCACGAGGCCCGTGGACATTCCTTCCCTAAAAATAGAGCCCCTCTCTTTGGCACCGTGGCTGCAGACTCACATGAGCCTTCCGAGAATCTGACTCCATCACCTTTCTGTCGATTTCTTTCCCTCTTCCTCTTACGCTTCTCTGATGTCCTACAAACGCACGCAACACCTCGAGTTTATGCCAGCTCTGATACTTGATGACACTCATTCTGCTGGAGCTCAGAGGTATGAAAACAGGATTTCGACGTTGCAAAAGCAACACAAACAAACGTGAGGAGATGGAGAACATTTGAAATAGACTGGCTGTGACCTTACGAACAAGTCACAACACGTTCAGTGGGATTAGGTCACATCATCAAGATGAGGACGATGGAGGAGGGTGATGTCTGGTTTTACTTTTACACAACTTTTCATTCTCATTTATCAGCCCGTCAACAAAAGATGCTTGCCTTTACAATGGTTGTTTAATTTGCATCTCATTTGTATCGCCTCGTGACGAGAGAGAGCTCATTCTGCAGCTTTCGTAGGAAGCATCCCACAAGGAGGCCAGATGATTGTTTACCCACAGCTGGAGAAGAATCAAAGCATGATGCTCAAATGTGGGCACGTAAAGACAACACAAAGAAGGCATTTTTAGGCATTGCAAGGCATGTTTTTTTTTTTTCTTGTATGCACAGCGAATTAGACTCAAAAAGCCACTTGGATTGAATTCAGTGGGTGGTGAATCACTGGTTCAGGCCATAAACCAGAGCTTAAGAGCAACACAACACCTTCCTGCACACACGGAGACAACTAAAACAGTTCAGCACTGCTGACGCCAAACAAGAACCACATAAATTGTATTAATAAATTAATATTAGTGATGTTAAACACAACTTCTACAAAGTCAGTAGCAACTGAACAGCTCCATCTAGTAGTTTATGTTGGTAAAACACACTGGGATTAGTTTCCTCTCCCCGACCAGGTTTGTGTTTAGTTTGTATTCACAGCTGATGACAAAAACTAAATATTATGTTCTCTTTGCGTTGCACTCAAATTAAATTTGTCTCCCAGACCTGCAGTCGAGGATGAAAGCTTCACTTGTTGGACCAGAGAAATGAGCTGTGTCGTGTTTATCCCACTCTAAATGCTGTGATTGCATTCTTTACCATTAAATCTGTTGTCTCTGCTTCTTCACCTTGACCACAAGAAGAAAACAGGACTCATTAATGTCAGTGGCAGACTTAGACATTTTGGGGCCCCAGGCAAACCTTTGTAAAGACCCCCCCCCCAAGTCAGCCTAAATGTACCATTAGGCCCTGCCCTGAAGGTCAAATATTTTCATGTTCATACTCTAATACTGGGAACTAGACAATAAAACAACAGTTTTTTTTCTCCACTTTAATAAGGTACAACTATCCTTTAAAGTCTTTTTGTAAAACATGTTTTATTATTGCAATAAAAGGCTCTAAATCAAGTCTTACACCAAAATTCAACAACACTAAATAAACACAAACGAATAGAGAGGGTAGATGTGAGCAATATAGTAGAAATATATTTTCCTAAATTAGAAGATTTTCGCAACTTTAATTATTTTAATGTTATATTACATATTCTGTAACAGGGAACAGTTGTTAGATCAATGTGAAAAAGTGAGTGTGTGTAGTTGAGATGTGGTACTTTGAGATGAATTCACACACTGGCTTGATATGAACAGCAAGATGTCCAGGCATGAGACACTTTTTACAGCATTAAGTGATCATGAATTACCTTGATTATTGAGCTGGACTTCTGTGAAAGTTGTCTTCTGTCTTGTTACTGGTCTTTAAAGGACATGACCCACCATGTTTTCAAATTGCATCGCCATTAATATTTAGTAGTTAATTTAATAATAAAATAGGAGTGTTTATTTATATTGTAGAGAAATAACGCTAAATGTGTTATTTCATGTTTTTAGCAGTTTTTAGCAGTAGCTCCGGGAAGATCTGCCCCTCTCCATATATGGGCATTGACGTCACTGAAGTTTCCGCCTAACGTAGCTTCATTATTTCTGCCGAGTAGAATAAAACCAATAAAAACGATGTGTTGCCCAGTTCTGCTCTAATACCTAGAACAGGGGTGTCAAAGTCAAATACACCGAGGGCCAAAAAAACAAATTTGCTACAAGCCAAGGGCTGGACTGGTTCAATGTTTATTATAAGGAGGCGATATAAGTTTTTTTTTCTTCTTTCTGCACTCTTTTCATTCAATGTTTTTTTTTGATGAATTTGTTTTATTTTGTTTCTTTTAAATGAACGAATAAATGAATTAAATAAAATATTAAATAAAGCCTCAATAAACACTTTTTATGATCAATAATTCATGTGAATAATGCAGAATACCATCCTGATTTATAATCAATAATCCAGGTGTATAATGCAGAATACCATCCTGATTTATGATCAATAATCCAGGTGAATAATGCAGAATTATAAACGCTTCTTTCATAACTTCTATATCACTGAAAGACTTCTTATGTTGAGCCAGGATGCGGCTAACAAGGTAGGAGGCGATCGTAGCAGTTTACCTTTTGTGCTGGGCCGAGTGAAGATCAATTGATGGGCTGAAAGATTGTGTTTTAGCTCCCGCACTTTGAGTCTGTAAAGAACTTTTAGGAGGGAAGTCTGTCTCACCGTTTGTGCGTCATCTTGAAATGC
>JBBPBX010033238.1:21907-33379 GCA_038048925.1 Garcialebias charrua | reverse complement strand
GCGCATTGTGAGAGCAGCTGAGAAGATCGTGGGCACCTCCTTGCCCTCACTGCAGGACTTACACAGCAAACGCCTCAATCGGAAAGCCCACCGCATGGCAGGTGATCCCACACACCCACTACACAGCTGCTTCAGACTGCTGCCATCAGGGAGGAGACTGAGGAGTCTCCAGGCTCGAACCAGCAGACTGAGAGACAGCTCTGTTCATCAGGCAGTCAGAATGCTAAACACTCTGCCTGCTCTGCCTCCCCTCCCATTTGAACTGCCTTAACACTAAAACTTTCTCACATATTATCACTCAACACAAAGTTTTTAACACTAGACTCTGTCATCAAACGGGTTGATCACTGAACTCTCGGTCATGTGCTCATACAGTTTGCACTACTTCTCATACTTGCACTAATGTCTGTATTACATCACTGCCTATAATCATAATACTGTTTACATTCTCTGTTTACATTTATTAATACTGTTTACTTTTATTACTACTGCCTACATGTAATTACTACTGTTTACATTTATTTACACTACTCTAGTATCTACACCACTGCTGGTACATATACAGTGTGCTCTGAACGGTCTTATTTAGGGATGCCCAATGTGCCTTACTGCATATGCCACTTTTTGCCTCTACAACAACATCAACTACTACCTCATACATATACTGTGTACATTGACTCATACGCTGCTTTGCCACTTTGCAAATGTCAATGCTAGAAACCTTTAGTTTATTTTAGTTATACTTTTTATACTCTTTTTTTATACTAGTATGCAAAAACTCAGGACAATATTATGTTCATTAAATGTTTAATGTTTTAGTTTTAGAGTTGGTGTAAATTTTCATACTCTTATACCACTATGCAAAAAACTCAGGACAGTGTTAGGTTTACTATTTTATGCTTATGTCTATTATTATATGTTTCAGTGTTTCAATGTTTAGATGTTTACTGTTGCACCGAGGGACTGAGAGAAACGCAATTTCGGTCCTGTGTATGTCCTGCACTGTACATATTGCAGATCTGACAATAAAGTTGACTTTGACTTTGACTTTTTTTGACTTTGATAAACTGCCTCGCGTGTCAGCAAATGACCAATCAGCGACCTCAATTTGTCCTGTAGCCTGCACTCCAGAGAGCTGCGCTTGCACAGAGTATAATATGAACTGCCTGCGCGCAGCTCACGCCAGTCCAGCGGCGCTGGGCACAAAGAACAGTATACTGGGGGCTTAAATGGTTGCCTTATTTGTCTCTATGTGTCCCTGTGATGGACTGGAGACATGTCCAAGGTGTACCACAGCTTCCACACAGTGATTGCTGGACATGGGCACGGTGACCCCCCCACCCCCGCCCCCCGGACCCAAAAGAGGAATAATTGTTGTGCTCATTGCTGCTTATTTAAAATGAATTCAGCAAATATGTGTTATTTCTGCTTTCTTCTGCTAATGGTTTGTTCTTACATTTTAGCTATACTTTAGCATCTAAAAAAGTTAAGTCTGGTCCTCTGGACATTCAAAAAACAAAGCAAAACAAAACAAAAAAATCGTAGAAACGTTTCTGCAATTTTTTGTTTTCTTTTGTTTTTTGAATGTCCAGAGGACCAGACTTAACTTTTTTTAGATTTTTCTACCTGGATTATTGAGCATGCATCAGGATATATTTTAGTATGTTTTTTTTAATAGCTAATTTTAGCTTTTTCCCAGCAAGTTCTTCTGCAATAAACATTCACTCTGCGTTTTCACAGGAAATGTAATTTCTCTAGTTGTTATTACTTTTAATTTTCAGGGGAGAAATAAAGGTCTGCAAGAAATCTGCTAGGGAGGCATACAAAAAGAAAACTCAGAGCATAAAGACAAAACACAACTGAAGGTACAAGAACACAAGGAACAGAAAAGTTGTATATTTTATGCTTACGTCAATACAATATTAGGATATTTAGATAACGAGCGGAAACTTCATGCTGCTGTGGGTCAGGTTAACTGACAGGAAACAATGGCTCAAGCAAGAGATAGCTGTCAGTCAAAACAGTGGAAAAGTTTTTCAACTTCAAGAATTCAACACAAATTCTTACCCCTTGGCAACAACAGTGACATTTGCAACAATAAATTTGTTTTTCTACCCATGTACAAAAATGACAACTTTTAATCCTTTTTGGACAGTAAAACTAATGTTACGATGAAACTATGATTGCAGATGTGTACAAACGTTCTCTAATGAATATTAGCATCACATCCAGCTGCTTTCACAATGCCATCAGGTGTATAGGATCTTTACACTTGGCTCAGGAGGTGATGTGGTAGCAGTGCCAGCTGAATGTGAAGAATCCTCAACAGAAAGTCCTGACTGATGCCTTTTAGTTGCGCTGCACTCCCTGGTGTGCAGGCAGGAACAGCAGCTGTAGTATCATGAGTGCTTAATGAGTTTCAACTCTCTCTTGACACGCACTATGATTAGATTAATACCTCACTCTACCAATATTGAGCACATCTGTCTTCTCACACAGAAAGCATTGATTCTTTGTAACGGGATAGTGTGCCGTGATGGTAGTTAAGAGTAGGACTGCTTTCAATTCAATTTATTTTATTTTATTGCGTTAAGTCACAACAGAAGTCATCTCAGGGCAATGGACAGAAACATTCACATATAAAAATAATAAGTTAACACTATTTATCTGAAAAGCAGACTGCTTTGAGTTTAACTCCATCGCAGAACTTTCATCTTGAGCAAGCATGAAGGTGACAGTGGAAAGGAAAACTCCCTCATGAGGAAGAAACCTTTAGCAGAACCAGGCTCAGGACAAGTGGTCATCTGCTTCGACCAGCTGGGTTTGGTAGGAATAGATACACAATGGCAGGTCAAGAATCATGTTAAGATAAAAATACTATCAAATGAAAACTATTCAATTTTAACAATTCATTTTAATAAATCAGGTGTTTGTACTACAGTAGTCTAAGCTTAAGGCAGCATAACAAGCCTACCCTAACTATAGGATTTGTTAAAAATGAAAGTCTTAATCCCAGTCTTCAAACTGGACAATGTGTCAGTCTCACGGACAGAAACTTGAAGTTTGTTCCACAAGAGAGGAGCCTGAGAACTGAAAGATCTTCCTCCCAATCTGCTGCTGGAAACTCTAGGGACCGCAAGTAAACCTGCAGTCTGAGAGGGAAGTGCTCTGTTGGGAAAATATGGAACACTAAGATCTCAAATATAAGATGGAGAAAGGTTGTTGAGAGTTTTGTAGGATAGAACTACAGTATATAAATAGTATATACTGTATAAGTTTTTGTTTGTTTTCAATTTGGAAATTGTACAAGCCTAAGTTGTTGTTTGTTTGTAGTTATTTAAAACATTTTTAATAAGGGGCAGATATAAGAATTTACTTCTTCTTTCTGCACCGTTGTCATTCAATGTTTTTTTTCTTCTTCTTTTTAATGAATTTGTTTTGTTTCTTTAGTTTCTTTTAAATGAATGATAAAAAAAAGGTAAGATTTTGAATTCTATTCTGGATTTGACAGGGAGTCAATTGAGAGAAACTAAAACTGGAGAGATATGAGCTCTCCTACTAACTCCAGTTAAGACTCTGGCATCAGCATTTTGGATCAACCGAAGACTTAAAAAAATTGGATACACAGATAAAAAAAATAACAAACATTGCATTGCTTTGAAAAATGCTAAGCTTCTGCTGCTGCTGCACCTCTGGAAGCTATTTATGACTGATGCCAAATGAAGACTCTTGCGTCAGCTTGTGAAGCATCAATGCCTCTGAAATTCTGACATATTTTTAGACTTGCGCTTGACTTAAGTTATGTAACACATAGCAGCAAGCACAGTAAAATTATGGCAAATTAAAAGAAAAGGGAAGAGAATGTTTATGTTACAGAGGAGGAGAAAGTGTGGTCATGAAAAACAAGAACTGTCTCACCCTCACAGATGAAGTGGTTATAGGTGAATGTTCTCTGTGTGTTAAAGCAACAAAAAAAAGTAAAAACAATGTCTACTCTTTTTTTCAAGTGATCACAATTTACAACAAATGGTACGCCAATGTCCCTCATTGCTGAAGGATTTAAATTGTGAATGTAGTTTTTGAGACAAGTGTTTTTCTGGACTGAAATTGAACAGAGACCTAAATGTTTTTGGCCAGCTCTACATTTCCTCAAAACCCAATTCATCCCTTCCTCCTACCTCCCTATTGGACTGTCTTTTTGAAAATTAGATCATGGATTTCCTCTAATTTTCTTAAATCTAACAGTAAGAAAACAGAAGTTTAACTCGTTGGCAGAGCCTCCACTTGAACAAAATCTAAGAGTTTTTCCATCAGTATTGACAACTCCCATGTTCATCCTTCCCCTCAGGTAAAGATTCTGGGTGTCATACTTGATAGTATGCTCTCATTTCAATCTCATTAATTATATCATGCGGTCTGGATATTTTCACTTATGCAACATTAACCGACTCTATCCCGTGCCCATAAAAGCTAGAATAAAGTTCAAAATTTTAACACTCATGTTCAAGTGCATACATAACCAGTGGCGGCACTTGATCCCCTTGTGGATCAATAATTAGCACTTTGAGATTTTCATTAATGAAAAGTGCGTTATAAATTGAATTCATTATTATTATTATTAGTATTAATAATGTATATTGAATTTAATTGAACTAAATCGTATTTCTGCCCTGGGGGCACAAGAATCTTTGCTCATAGACTCTTGTTAAAAGCTGTACATGAGCAGTTATCTCCTCTTCATTATAAGATCCTGACTATTCTGATTATAAGACTATTCTGGGCGCAACTCTCCTGCGCCCAGAGTACGGGCACATTGTGCGTCTGGTCCCAGAACAGATCAGGCAGTGACACTCACAACCAGGCTATGTGTGAGAGGCTAGCTGCTGCAAGTAAGCTTTAAGCCATTGAAAGCCATTTATATAATGCTTATGTTGCCAATTCTGATTAATATACCTCTCAACTTTTACATGTCTTTGTTTGTGAAAAAAAAACTTCAGCTGACTGTGTAAAACTTTGACCAGACGCTGGCTCCTGCCTGAGCCTCCCACTATAGAAGAATGGATAGAGTGTGTGAATGAAATTTATCAGATGGAAAGATTAAAGCTAGATTTATACTCGACGCGTCGCGCCGCGCGCGAGGGGCACCCCCTGCGCGTTGGCCCCGCGCGTTGTCTTGGCGCGTGTCGCGCACCTCCGAATTTTTGAAACTCCGCAAGCCTAGTGCGCGCGCCATTGACTTTTGCCATTGACTTTTGCCGTTGACGCCGTGGACTGGGCTCAAAGAACAGCACTTTGCCATGCTCCGCCGTGCGTCAACCATAAACGACGTGGCGAAACTATGAATGCAGCGCCGCGCGCCGCGCTCTGTGCGCGCGCTCCAGCTTGCGGACCAAAGCGCGACTATAACTCAGCCTTTACATCCTTGATTCGTTTTCAACTGAACAAGTTTACTGTCTTGTGGTCCAAATGGGTGTCCTATGTCAACAAATCACAATATGCAAGAATACTAGATTGTTGAGTTTTAAAAAAGAGAAGAGAGGGTCCATTCTGTCTATTTAGTATATAATTTACTTATTGGTATATACATAAAAGTAAGGTTTTTTCAAAATAATACCCCCTTGTTCCATTTTCTTTGTGTGTTTTGTTTTGTTTATATTTTTGTAAATGGAAATGTAATGAGAAGGAATTTTGTATCTGATCACAGACTGAAATTGTGCTCTTGTAATCTTCTCAATACCTCAAAAATAAAGAATAATAAAAAAAAATAACTTCTTGGTCTGCTGCCTTCACCCATCTCCTCCTACATGTCTTTGCGTGAGTGCAGCTACAGTGTGAGCTCTCAGGACATGATTACCTGCAGTGTTCCGTCAGTGAGGACTGAACTTGGAAAAAGGGCCTTCTCCTACTCTGCTCCTGCTTCATGGAATATCTTACAAAAAGATCTGAAGCTCTCGACCTTGACTTCTCTAAATGGCTTTAAGAATTTGTTGTACTCCTGGCAAGAACCAATGCAGACATGTTCCTGCTTTTAGTTGTCTACATTCACATTATATTCTAGCTATTTTAAATACTTTTTATACAATACAATACAATATAACCAATACAATACATCCATCCATCCATCCATCCATCTTCTTCCGCTTATCCGGGGTCGGGTCGCGGGGGTAGCAGCCTAAGTAGGGAGGCCCAGACTTCCCTCTCCCCAGCCACTTGGAGCAGCTCCTCCGGGGGAATCCCAAGGCGTTCCCAGGCCAGCCGAGAAACATAGTCCCTCCAGCGTGTCCTGGGTCTTCCTCTGGGTCTCCTCCTGGAACACCTCACCAGGGAGGCGTCCAGGAGGCATCCTAACCAGATGCCCGAGCCACCTCAACTGGCTCCTCTCGATGTGGAGAAGCAGCGGCTCTACTCCGAGTCCCTCCCGGATGACTGAGCTTCTCACCCTATCTCTAAGGGAGAGTCCAGCCACCCTGCGGAGAAAACTCATTTCAGCCGCTTGTATCCGAGATCTTGTTCTTTCGGTCATAACCCAAAGCTCATGACCATAGATGAGGGTGGGAACGTAGATCGATCGGTAAATTGAGAGCTTTGCCTTTTGACTCAGCTCTCTCTTCACCACGACAGACCGGTACAGCGCCCGCTTCACTGCGGACGCTGCACCTATCCGCCTATCGATCTCACGCTCCAGTTTTCCCTCATTCGTGAACAAGATCCCGAGATACTTAAACTCCTCCACTTGGGGCAGGACCTCCTCCCCGACCCGGAGAGGGCATGCTACCCTTTTCCGGCTCAAGACCATGGCCTCGGATTTGGAGGAACTGATCCTCATCCCGGCCGTATCACACTCGGCTGCAAACCGCTCCAGTGAAAGTTGTAAATCACGAACTGATGAAGCCAGTAGGACCACATCATCTGCAAAAAACAGAGAAGCGATTCTAAGGTCACCAAAACGGATCCTCTCAACACCTTGGCTGCGCCTAGAAATTCTGTCCATAAAAGTTATGAACAGAATCGGTGACAAAGGGCAACCTTGGCGGAGTCCAACTCTCACCGGAAACGAGCCTGACTTACTGCCGGCAATGCGGACCAAGCTCTGACACCGGTCGTACAGGGACCTAACAGCCCTTATCAAAGGGCCTGGTACCCCATACTCCCGGAGTACCCCCCACAGAACCCCCCGAGGGACGCGGTCGAATGCCTTCTCCAAGTCCACAAAGCACATGTAAACTGGTTGGGCAAACTCCCACGCACCCTCCAGGACCCTGCTGAGGGTGTAGAGCTGGTCCAGTGTTCCACGACCAGGACGAAAACCACACTGCTCCTCCTGAATCCGAGGTTCGACTATCCGACGGACCCTCCTCTCCAGAACCCCTGAATAGACCTTACCAGGGAGGCTTAAGAGTGTGATCCCCCTATAGTTGGAACACACCCTACGGTCCCCCTTTTTGAATAGGGGAACCACCACCCCAGTCTGCCAATCCAAGGGAACTGCCCCCGATGTCCACGCGATATTGCAGAGTCGCGTAAGCCAACACAACCCTACAACATCCAGAGCCCTAAGGAACTCCGGGCGAATCTCATCCACCCCCGGAGCCTTGCCACCGCGGAGCTTTTTAACCACCTCGGCGACCTCAGCACCAGAGATCGGAGAACCCGACCCAAAGTCCCCAGGCTCTGCTTCCTCAGTGGAAGACGTGCCAGTAGGATTGAGGAGGTCTTCGAAGTATTCCGCCCACCGACTCACAACATCCCGAGTTGAGGTCAGTAGCACGCCACCTCCACCATAAATGGTGTTGGTCTCGTACCTCTTTCCCCCCCTGAGACGCCGGATGGTGGACCAGAATCGCCTCGAAGCCGTACGGAAGTCATTCTCCATGGCCTCTCCGAACTCCTCCCACGCCCGAGTTTTTGCCTCAGCAACCACCCGAGCCGCATGCCGCTTGGACTGCCGGTACCTATCAGCTGCTTCCGGGGTCCCACAAGCCAAAAAGGCCCAATAGGACTCCTTCTTCAGCCTGACAGCATCCCTCACTGCCGGTGTCCACCACCGGGTTCGAGGGTTGCCACCACGACAGGCACCAACAACCTTGCGGCCACAGCTCCGATAAGCTGCCTCGACAATAGAGGCGCGGAACACGGCCCACTCGGACTCCATGTCCCCCGCCTCCCTTGGAACGTGTTCAAAGCTCTCCCGGAGGTGGGAGTTAAAGCTCCGTCTTACGGGAGACTCTGCCAGACGTTCCCAGCAGACCCTCACAATACGTTTGGGTCTGCCAGGTCTGACCGGCATCCTCCCCCACCATCGGAGCCAACTCACCACCAGGTAGTGGTCAGTTGACAGCTCCGCCCCTCTCCTCACCCGAGTGTCCAAGACATGCGGCCGCAGATCAGATGAGACGACAACAAAGTCGATCATCGAACTGCGACCTAGGGTGTCCTGGTGCCAAGAGCACATATGGACACCCTTATGCTTAAACATGGTGTTCGTTATGGACAATCCATGACGAGCACAGAAGTCCAATAACAGAACACCACTCTGGTTCAGATCAGGGGGGCCGTTCCTCCCAACCACACCCCTCCAGGTCTCACTGTCATTGCCCACGTGAGCGTTGAAGTCCCCCAGTAGAACAAGGGAGTCCCCAGGAGGCGCACTCTCCAATACCCCCTCCAAGGACTCCAAAAAGGGTGGGTAGTCTGAGCTGCCGTTTGGTGCATAGGCACAAACAACAGTCAGAGCCCGTCCCCCCACACGTAGGCGAAGGGAGGCTACCCTCTCGTTCACCGGGGTGAACCCCAACGTACAGGCACCAAGATGGGGGGCAACCAGTATGCCCACTCCTGCTCGGCGCCTCTCACCAGGGGCAACTCCAGAGTGGAAGAGTGTCCAACCCCTCTCAAGGAAACTGGTTCCAGAGCCAGAGCCATGCGTTGAGGTGAGTCCGACTATTTCTAGTCGGAACCTCTCAACCTCACACACTAGCTCAGGCTCCTTCCCCACCAGAGAGGTGACATTCCATGTCCCAATGGCCAGCTTCTGTAGCCGAGGATCAGACCGCCAGGGTCCCCGCCCTCGGCCACCACCCATCTCACATTGCACCCGACCCCTTTGGCCCCTCCCACAGGTGGTGAGCCCATGGGAAGGGGGACCCACGTCTCCTCTTCGGGCTGTGCCCGGCCGGGCTCCATGGGTAAAAGCCCGGCCACCAGGCGCAATACAATACAATATAACTTTATTTATAAAGCACTTTAAAACAACACCGTTGGCCAAACACTAACACAAAACAAGCATAAAACTATAAACTCAATTACTCAACAAATACCATAAAAGTGATGAACTACCAGATCAAAACAGCAAAGAGTAAAAACTATAAAACAAATAACTTAAAAACAGTAAAACCAACATGTCAAGCTGTGTTAAAAGCCAAAGAGAAAAAAATGCATCTTCAGAGCAGATTTAAAAAAGATTTGGCCATCTTATTTTTATCTTGTTAAAAAATATATATGTACGGTATGCTTCTTTTATGATTGTCTATTGTTGTCGCTGTTGTCCACTGTTGTCATCATTCTTTGTTGAAACCAGGTCTCTCTTGTAAATTAGTCCTTGATGCTCAGTGGGATTAACCTGCATAAATAAAGGTTGAATGAAAAATTCTGGAAAGACCTGTAAACAAGTTATGCCTTTTGGAAGAGGCTTCATCTGAGAGATGAAAAGAAGAATTAGTTTGGCTCTTATTGATTTATGTTTAACTTTGTAATTGCTTAGTTCTCCCACCTAACCAATTAGTGGCCGGATATTGTAAGAGCCAATTAGAAGCAAATTTATTGGTATAAGCAAAATATTTGAAAAAGAGAAAATATATATGTTTTTGTTGTAAAAATCATTGTTTCATTTAAATTTACAAACGTTAAAAGCATAGAATCTAGAAATGTCACTTTCTAATGCACATTCTGGTATTTTGGGCTTCCTGCACACTGTAATTTTCTAAGATAGTGTTTTTTTGTTGTTGTATGTGTATAAGCTTGTTGAGAAGTCAGACATGCTGGAAGCAACACAGTTTTTTGACAAGGTTTTACCATTTTATTTAGTTTTTCATTAAACTTCACCTTTTGAAATTTATTTGGTCTTACTCACGTTTCAAATAGTAGCTGGACTGACTTCTAAAGGTGGTACAAAACAAACAAAAGGAACCAGAGTACTGCTACAATGCAGTCTGAGGAAAGGTCTGAGAATGAGGGAGTGGAGGATGAGGAGGAGAGTGTAAGTGTATGATAGCTGAAATTATATAGATTATCTATCTTAATAATGATCATACATTTAATAATCCCTTTTTAGTGACAATATTGATTAACATATTGTTTGTTTAGGAACCACCGCCCTGCAATCTGTCCAGAAGGTCCCCACTGGAGGAGCTTTTTGCTGAGGAAGAGGCACAGAACATAATGTCATAGCTCCATGTCCATGAAGAAACAAGTGAAGAGAGGGCTGCAGATGGACCAGGACATTCCACCAGCCGTTCTGTCTGAGGATCCTGCTGCTGCTGGTGGAACCAACACAAGAGTTATACTTTGCTGTCAGATCTTGCATTCTCATATTTATGTGTCCACACTTCTTCTACACCCAGTGAACATGTGTTGTCCATTGCAGGAGCCATTGTCTGTCCACAACGCTCACACATACTGCCTGAAAAGCAGATATGATCATTTTCCTCAACAAGAACAGTTTCTGATTTTATATTGTACCTGCTGGTAACCTGGACTGGATTGTACAAGTTGTTCTTTTTTATAATAATAATAATAATTTTGTTTGATATTCTTCAGCAGGTTAGCCCATCAGTGAGAGCTCAGTAACATGACTGCAGCATCAGACACTGGACATGTGGAAATGTGTTTCCATGAGGTTTTCAAACATAAAGCTCTCTTGTTAAAGTATACCCCTGCTAAAAGAAAACTAATAACATATTGAAGTTCATAATTCACCATTTATATACTGGTTGAAAATAGCCTTGTGCGAAATTCATAGTAAATTTAACAAAAAGTAAAAAGTTAATAGAATTAACATTCAAATAGAAGTTCAAATTATTTCATCCAGAAAGAAATCTGGCTAGCTACCGTAGCCCATTTATACCATTTAACCTTTATTCATTTTTATTTTTTACCCAAACTCTAAAAAGAATCAGAATCGAGAATCGACAGGAACCTGAATCGGAATCAGAATTCTTCATATTCAAATGAGGCCCAACTCTAATTGTGGGCTTCATCGCTACAGGGTAGGGCTGCCGAACCAGAACCAATCTGTTGTGTTCTGCAGAGCTGGTGAGTAAAATTTTGCAGTATTGTACAGTACATATACGTACGTGTACTGTGTGTTATTAAAATTATGTAGGTTTAAGAGTTTAGAGCATTACAAGTGTGGGAAGGGTCTTTATAAATAGTAAAAATAAATATGGTGTTCCTACTTTGCAGTTTTTCACTTAT
>JBBPBX010033237.1:0-33380 GCA_038048925.1 Garcialebias charrua | reverse complement strand
ACCGAGGTCAGTCGTGGTTAATTTCTTACAATTTGAGACAAAAGAAATGATCCTGAAGAAAGCGTGGCAGAAAAAGGTCCAAGTGTCGGGAAAACGAATCTACTTTGATCATGACTACCCGACCGAGATCGTACAAAAACGAAAGGCATATATTGACATTAAAAAAATATTGAAGGAGAAAGGAATACGTTTCCAAACACCACTTGATAAAATAAGGATTCATTGGGAGAACGGAACGAAGACGTACGACAGCGCCAGGTTAGCAGCACAAGACATGAAAGAAAGAGGCTACACTGTTGCTGAGCCGGGGGGGGGACGCAGCGGCGGCGGAGGAGAAACAGCGAGGAGCAGACGAGGAGCGAGGAGCAGCAGGGTGGCAGCGAGTGAAGGGGAAAGAACGAGAAGCGGCGCACCGAGCAAAAGAAAAACTACGAAACTTCCAATGGAAATCTTAAAATGATGTGCTCCTAGGAGAAGTGGACACTGCGGGGAAAAAAGAGGTATGGACACAAAAAATGGATCACATCATTGAACAAAGTATTCTACCATAACCATGCTGTGGAGAAGAAAAAAAACTGACAGAAGAAGAGACCTGCAGAGGGAAGGCTGGGAGTTATTCAAGCTTCTTTTTATTTTATTTTACAAAAGTTAATTAGAACCGACTGAGTGAGAGTGGGATGTTAAAGTTGGACATGTCTAGATGGAGTGGTACCCCACAGGATGGGAGTAGTACTAGATCTAGGGAGAGGCCCTCAGTAGAGGTGAGGATTTCCTCTCCGCCCACCAACAGGGACCTGGGGAAGAGGGATCCCCCATGTTTGAAAGTTCATTGTGTGTTTGGCCAGCAAAAGTTCATGCTGGCTTTGTTTTGTTTTGAATTGCTTGGGTGCATATCTGAAGGGACTGGTAAAATGTAGTTATGACTGAAATCAAGATAATGTCACTGAATGTGAATGGTCTGAATAATCCGAGTAAAAAAGAAAGAGTGATGACAAAATTAAAAAAAGAAAAAGCACAAATTATATTCCTACAAGAGACTCATTTATCCAAAACAACACATGAAACATTAAAAAAGTATGGCTACAGGAATTTATATTACAGCTCATATAAGGAGGGATGTAGAAGAGGAGTTGCTATATTAATCTCAAACACAATACAATTTGAATATGAAAAAGAATTAAAAGATAAAGAAGGAAGATATATCATATTAAAAGGCAGAATAGAAAATGAACTAATAACTTTGGTAAATGTATACGCACCCCCTGAGAGCAATAAAAACTTTTTTAAAAACCTATTTGATTTAATAGCAGTTGAAACAGTAGGAATTTTAATCTGCGCCGGTGACCTGAACGTGGTTTTGAACCATAGTATGGACACAACGAGCCACAAAAAAAGCAAAATGCAGCTGTCAAAATTCATAAAAGTTTCATTGGAAGAAATGGGAATGACAGATGTATGGAGAAACTTCCATCCATTAAGAAAGGATTTTACGCATTACTCAGCTGCTCATGGAGTACATTCTAGAATAGACTATTTTTTAACAAAGGTAGATGACAAACACAGAGTGAAGGAATGCAGGATAGGGGCGGCAGATGTTTCTGATCATAACCCATTTCATACCTGCAAACTCAGAAGGGATGAAAAAGGTGACAAACGTTGCGCCAAGCCCCCCCCCCCGGAGAGATTTTGTAATTTTATTAACATGCTTCAGGTAAAAGTCATTTACTAACTTAATTTAATGAGAACATAAATAGGAAAGATTGTGTCAACCAAAAAATTAACAAACAACAACAGCAGCAAGCCAAATACAGCAGAACATTTTAGCACTTTGAGATTTTCATTAATGAAAAGTGCGTTATAAATTAAATTCATTATTATTATTAACAGTAAAAACTCATTTCTTAAATGTTTTGCCAGAAAATTTTGAATAAAGTAGATGCCATTTCCTTTTTTTCTGGTGTATTTTAACAAGTTGTTAAACATCTATGTTCACCTACATGTAAACACTTGATTCAATAACTATTTTAGAGACATCTAACAAAATAAAGTCAGGTCCTGTGGACAGATTAAAAAATTGTTTAAATTATTAATGATCATGAATCAGGATATTTTAGAGACACCTCATTCAACTATAGTTCATATAGACATCATCCTGTTTTTAAACTCACTCCTGTGGCTAAGATAATGAAATTAATGTGACAATTTATCACAGTGACTTTAGGGGTGCAACTGACTTTTAATTTGTTAATTTTTATTTAGTTTTATTGGTAACACAACATGCCATTTTACTAAACAATAATGACACTCAACTGCATGTATAAAAATATTAACTTTACCCAATGAACAGGTGACATTTTAATAACCAACAGTAAATTTAGGAGGGGCTTTTTACAGTTTTCTGATTTAGTGATAGACTCAGAACAGCATCACTGATTTGAACTATTTTACTTTACAGACAATGTGTGTTACCTGGGCTCTTTCTCATCTACAGCATTAAGAAAAATTAGCTCTTTAACGACTTTTGACTTTAGGAAAAAATACATTTAATATCCCAATATAATTAGGACACTAAAAAGATGATAGTCAAAAAATAAAAAGAGGCGTTCAAAACAGAGCAGAGACTGACATTATGTTTTCTCACTTTGAAACGGAACAAATGGTTTAATGAAGAGACTTACTGCTGCTGTTAGTTTACGACTCGGTCATGTTTACGTTGGTTCTCCTGTGTAGTGTCGTCACTTTTCAAAGCACATGTCGCGCTCGCGCAGTTTTTTTTTTTTTTATGAAGCGTGGTGGAGCTCCCACACTAGAGGACTTGGCTCTGCGTCAGTCATTTGTAAAACACCGCCTCTAATCTGTTTTCGCCTCCCCACTCGCTCTGTTGAACCAGAGCCCTGAACTCGCGCTTACTTGGCTGCGGCCATAGATGTCCCGCCCACTATAGTCTGTCTTGAGACTGATTGGGTAAATCTCGCGCTCCAACAAAGATGTTTTATTGTCGACAAGATGTCTCACTGCGTCTTGAAATCCAGTCAGTGGGAAATGATGCATTCTGATGCAGTCACGGGTCTGACCCCCCCCCCCTCTTCCTCAAAAACAAAAACTCATCGGATCTACACGAATCACATAAATGATATATTTTGCTTTGAAAACGGCGATTTTCGCCGAAAGGTGACTAGTTTGCAGGTATGCAATTTATTTAGAGGTCCGTTTGGGTAACAGGAAGCGAAATACGGTGTGGAGACTGAACATGGGAATATTAAACAGTGAACAGCAGAAAGAGAAAATAAAAGCAGAAATAAAGCAATATAATGAGGAAAACAACAACGGAACGGTAGACCCGACAATAATATGGGATGCCTTGAAGGCAGTCATTAGGGGAAAGCTAATAGCTGCAACTGCGCGGGATAAAAAACTTAAATTACAGACATACAGGGCAAATACGGAAAGACTTAGGGAACTAGAACAGGAGTACCAGCAAACAAAAGACCCAACAATATATCAAGAAATCAAGGTGGTAAAAGACAAAATAAACGATATACTAACAAGAGAGATTGAAAAAAGAAGTACATTTCTGAAACAAAATTATTATGAAGCAGGTTCAAGGGCAGCTAAACTGTTAGCTAAACGGATACGTAAGCAGCAAACACTCAATTCGATATATAAAATTAAAAACCCATATACAGGAGAACTAACGGATAATCCAGAAGAAATAGAGGAGATTTTCCGAGTGTTTTATGAAAAACTATATACACAGCCTGAATTCCCACATGAAGAGGAAATGAGAACATTTTTAAATGCATTAGATCTTCCAACAATTGGCAAATTACAAAATGAGACACTGACAGCAGCAATCACAATAGAGGAAGTGAAAGAGGCAATAAATACATTAAGAAATAACAAGTCACCTGGCAGCGATGGATACCCGGCAGAGTGGTATAAGATGTTTAGAGAGGAACTGACACCAACACTTACAGCCTCATTCAATTGGACACTGAATAACAATAAAATTCCTCCGTCTTGGAGAGACGCAATTATATCGGTCATACCAAAACCAGGGAAAGATAAAGAACACTGTGGAAATTATAGACCAATCTCAGTATTAAATGTAGACTACAAAATATACACATCCATAATTGCTAATAGATTAAATAACTTTATAACAGATCTGATAGAGGAAGACCAAACAGGATTCATGAGAGGACGTCAAACACATGATAATATCAGAAGAGTACTACACATAGTTGATCAAGCACAGCAGAAAAAGCAAAGTACCGTATTAGTAAGTGTTGACGCAGAAAAAGCATTTGATTTAGTAAATTGGGAATTTCTATATAAAACACTAGAACGATTTGGATTCAGTAGTAAATCAATACAGTGTATAAAGACATTATATCAATACCCCACAGCGAGGATTAAAATAAATGGAAGTCTAACTGACAAATTCAACATACAAAGGTCAACCAGGCAGGGATGCAGTTTATCACCTACATTGTTTGCCCTCTTTATAGAGCCTCTGGCACAAGCGATACGGCAAGAAGAAAAAATTAAGGGAGTTACAATAAAGGGAGAAGAACACAAGATAGGGCTTTTTGCAGACGATATAATAACTTTCCTCGAACAGCCAAATGAATCGATACCAGAGCTGATGAATCTCTTTGGAAAGTACGGTACCCTTTCGGGATATAAAATAAATATAACCAAAACACAAATTCTAACATTTAATTATAGTCCGACAAAAGAAATACAGGAATTATTGCCTATTAAATGGAATATGAAAGAGATTAAATATCTAGGGGTTAACATTACTAAAGAGTTATCTTCATTGTATAAAGCAAATTATGATAAAATAAGTCAGGAGATACAAAAAGATATATATAGATGGACTACTTTACCCCTAGATTTGAATTCAAGAATTGAAGCTATCAAAATGAATGTGCAAGCAAAACTTTTATACTTGTTCCAGGCACTACCAATAGAGATTCCTCAAAATCAATTTGTGACATGGGACAAGATGATATCTAGATTCATTTGGGGCGGAAAAAAACCTAGAGTTAAATATGAAACTCTTCAGCTGCCAAAGGACAAAGGAGGTATGGGTTTACCAAATTTAAGAGAGTACTTTTGTGCAGCCCAACTCAGACATATTATATGCTGGTGCACACCGGATTATATGGCCAAGTGGAAAGAAATAGAGAAGGAATTTGGAGGATATCCAATTCAAAGCGTTATCGGGGACAAAGATAGATATGAGAAAATCAAGGAATATATGGATCCGATTACAATCTTTACATTGGATATATGGTTTAAAACACTGAAAAAATACAAGATTAACAACGAAATGAAAATGCTCAGGTGGGTAGCGTATGATAGCGATTTCAAACCAGCAATATATGATAAAGGGTTTAAACAATGGATCAACAAGGGAGTCACAGGATGGTACACTCTTCAGAAAGATGGGGAACTTGAGAGTTTTCAAAAACTGAAGGAGAAGTATAATTTAGATAACCACGAATTTTACAGGTATCTACAGTTAAGAGATTATTATAGAACAGAAATCAGGTGGGATCCCTCTGTTGAAGTGAATGGCTTGATGCAAATTGTGATAAATTCATTAAGTGGAACAAAAATTAAAATCATCTCTACTTTATATCAAAAACTGAGGATGAATAAGCATTCAACTAAGTATATTAAAGAGAAATGGGAATCAGAACTTAATGTGATAATTTCAGATGAAGATTGGCTAGACATGTGGAAAATGCATCAGACATCTACCAATTCACGGATATGGAGGGAATTCACATGGAAAAATCTAATACGATTTTTCATTACACCTAAAGTCAAAAATGCATATACAGGTAGTGACACCCATCGGGGGTGCTGGAGAAATTGTGGATCTTTGAATGCCGATCATGCACACATATTTTGGAACTGTTCTAAAATTGTTCAATTTTGGGAAAATGTGCATGAAACGATAAATAAGATTTTGGGATATGATATTCCCTTGAGTAGTGGGGTACTATATCTGTGCAATTTTCGAGGTACCAATATAAGGGGAAAAGACAAGTATCTGATCAAGATAATGTTAATAGCCTGTAAGAAAGCTATTACGAGGAACTGGGGAAAGACTGACACCCCGAGCCAAGAACAATGGACTGGCATAATAGAAGAAATCTACATTATGGAGAAACTGACATATCGACTGAGACTTCAACAGACACAAATGGACAAAAAATGGAAGAAATGGACAATATTTAAAGGCGAGAGACAGTGACAACAAATAGGGAATAATCTAGCTACTGTATACCAGATAAGTCAAAAGTTGATCAGAATAAAGACACCCAGGCAAAAGTTATGTATATAGTGATGTTCAGTGTGTAATGTTCATGTATGTGAAAAAAATGTGAAAAATTTCAATAAACAAAAAATATCAACAAAAAAAAAGAAGTCGGTCCCAGCAGATCTTCCTCTGATTTCATCATCAAATGGTGTCCCTATTGAGTTTGTTGACTCATATAAATATTTGGGTATCCTGGTCGATTCACATCTCTCTTTTAAACTCCACGTGGAAAACCTAGTGAAGAAACTGAAAGTAAAACTGGGTTTCTTTTTCAGAAATAAATCATGTCTAACACTGAATGCTAGGATACGCCTTGTATCTGTGACTTTCCTTCCCTCCATTGATTACGGTGACATTCTCTACATGAATGCTCCTACAAGCACCCTGCGGATGTTGGATGTTGTCTATCATGGTGCACTAAGATTCATAACTGGCTGTGATTATCGTACCCACCACTGCACCCTGTATTCACTGGTTAACTGGACATCATTAACCTCACGCAGACTCTTCCACTGGTACATCTTCATCTTTAAATCACTTCTTGGTCTGCTGCCCTCATACATCTCCTCCTACATGTCTTTGCGTGAGTGCAGCTACAGTGTGCGCTCTCAGGACATGATTACCTGCAGTGTTCCGTCAGTGAGGACTGAACTTGGAAAAAGGGCCTTCTCCTACTCTGCTCCTGCTTCCTGGAATATCTTACAAAAAGATCTGAAGCTCTCGGCCCTGACCTCTCTAAATGATTTTCAGAATCTGTTGGAATCCTGGCAAAAACCAATGCAGATTTGTTCCTGTTTTTGATTTTGTACATCTACCTTATAATGTTTGCTAGTTTTTGCTACTTTTTCTTTTTCGTTTGTCTATTGTTTAATGTACTTGTACCATTGCTGTTCATCATTCTTTAGTTTGTAGCAGGTCGCTTTCGTAAATGAGCCCTCGAAGCTCAATAAAATTTACCTGACTAAATAAAGGTTGAATGAATGAATGAAATTCCACCACCAGGTTTCCTTATCATCCATTCTCTGTCCACACCAAGTACCTTCCTACCTGTCTCTCTAATTATTGTTGCTGTAGTCCAGTCACTTGGACGCTTTTTCTTACCACCCAGAGCCTTTAACAGCTCGTCTCTGAATTTCTCACAACATTCTTCCTTCTTTAGCTTCTACCATTTGGTCTTCTTCTCTGATTTTACTCTTTTTCGCAACAACAGTCATTCTACACACAACCCTCCAATGCTGTCTGGCATTGGATGATGCCAGACATGGAAATGTCTAATCTAATGTCTAAAGTGGCCACTTTCCTGCCACAACCTTACAGTCTCCAATCTTCCTCAGGTTTCCTCTTCTACACAGAATGTAGTCGACCTGTGTACTCCTTCCTCCACTCTTATAGGTCACTCTATGTTCCTCCCTCTTTTGGAAATAGGTATTGACTATAGCCATTTCCATTCTCTTGGCAAAATCCACCACCATCTGTCCTTCCTGGTTTCTTTCCTTGACACCAAACCTACCCATCACTTCCTCATCCCCTCTGTTTCCTTCACCAACATGTCCATTCAGGTCTGCTCCAATCACCACTCTTTCCTCCCTGGGAATACTCTCTATCACTTCATCCAAATCTTTCCAAAATTTATCTTTCTCCTCCCCATCACATCCAACCTGTGGAGCATAACCACTGACTATGTTTAGCATCAGACCTTCTACTTCTACCTTCAGACACATCACCCTATCTGACACTCTCTTCACCTCTACTACATTCTTTGCCAACTCCTCCTTCAGGACCACCCCTACTCCATTTCTCTTTCTATCCACACCATGGTAAAACAGTTTGAACCCTGCTCCAATACTGCGAGCCTTGCTGCCCTTCCACTTGGTCTCTTGGACACATAAAACATCTACCTTTCTTCTCTGCATCATGTCAGCCAGCTCTCTACCTTTGCCTGTCATTGTCCCCACATTTAGAGTTGCAACCCTCAGTCCTACATTCTTCACTTTCCTCCTCTCCCTCTGTCTCCTGACACGTTTCCCTCCTCGGGGTCTTCGACTAACAGTAGTACAATTTCCGCCGGCACCCTGTTTGTCAACAGCACCGGTGGCGGACGTTGTTAACCCGGGCCTCGACCGATCCGGTATGGTTTCACTTTGATGAACTCGCATTATGGTTTTGGCAAGTGTTTTACATCGGATGCCATTCCTGACACAACCCTCACCATTTACCCGGGCTTGGGACCGGCACAAGAGATACACTGGCTTGTGCTCCTTAGTGGCTGGTTTTAAAGATTGAAACTGGAAGGGTGATTTTAACATTTAGAAACTGTTAATGTCAAAGGGTTACATTTTAAAAAAAAAACATCTCAGTTGGTCCTTTGTTCAGAACAGAATAACTCAAAACTGGTATTACCACTGGTATTGTGAGGGTAAAAGAGTGAATGTGTGTGTGTGTGTGTGTGTGTGTGTGTGTGTGTGTGTGTGTGTGTGTGTGTGTGTGTGTGTGTGTGTTTGAAAGTATCATTGTCCTTAATGTACTGTGTAATGTGTTTCAGTGGTTTCTGCCATAGCTCTTAAAGATTGAAGGCCTGATGTGGACCAGCAGGAGCCAAAGCCTCTTATCATAGAGACAAGAAAAGACCCATGGACCTGTCTGGTGGGAGAACAACTCAATATGGAGGAGACCAATACTGTATTAGGTTTTTGGTTTCTACAGTTCCTTTAAAGAGTAAGGAGGATACAAAAAACTTACCAGGAACCCAGATTTAAAGACTCACAAAGAAAGTTCCAGCTCCTCAAAGACAGACGTTAATGAGGACGATGAAGAGGATGGTGAAATGACCAGCCCTGACTCTCCGCTAAAGAATTCATCAGACTCTGAATCAGAACGTGAAGACAGTATGAAAGACTGGAAGGAGAGCAGGGCTCCTGAATCAGAGGTAAAAACTGTCAACAAATCTTTGAGCTGCTCTGAGTGTGGTAAGAAGTATGTCAATAACCGGACTTTTCAAAGACACATGACAAGTCATTCAGGAGTGAAGTCTTCAAGCTTTCAAGTTATTAAGAAATGTGGTAAAGAGAAGAAAAATGTAGAGTCACACAGGAAAGTCCAGGCAAGGCCAAAATCAATAAGCTGTGATGACTGTGGTAAAAGATTTACTTGTAACACACATCTAAACTCACACATGAGAGTCCACACAGGAGACAAACCATTTCCTTGTGATCTTTGTGGACAAAAATTTAGTCATAAAACAACTTTAAACTCACACCTGAGAGTGCACACAGGAGACAAACCGTTTCTTTGTGAACTTTGTGGACAACGATTTAGTCGGAAGGAACATTTAAACTTGCATATGAGTCCACACAGGAGAGAAACCATTTCCTTGTAATATTTGTGGACAAAGATTTCGTAATGAGACACTTTTAAAAAGACACATGACAGTCCACACAGGAGACAAACCATTTCCTTGTGTTCTTTGTGAACAAAGATTTAGTCGTGCAACAAATTTAAACAGACACATGAGAGTCCACACTGGAGAGAAACCATTTCCTTGTGTTCTTTGTGGACAAAGATTTAGCCATAAGACACATTTAAACAGACACATGAGAGTTCACACAAGAGACAAACCGTTTCCTTGTGATCGTTGTAGTCAAAGATTTAGTCAAAAGACAACTCTAAACTCACACATGAGAGTCCACACAGGAGACAAACCGTTTCCTTGTGACCTTTGTGGAAAAAGATTTAGTCGAAAGACAACTTTAAATATGCACAGAATTGTCCACACTTTCTGATAAGAATATAAGAAAATCATATTCTTATCACAGGAATATCATTCCTTGTGAACGTTAAAAAAAGATAACTTTAAACTCACATGTGAGAGTCCACTCATGAGTGTAAACTTGACCCTATTTCAATAACTATTATAGGTCATGAGATTCAACTGGTCTCCCATATCAAATTTGTTTTAATTTTGTAAAAAATAATATTAATAATTCTGTGACAATTTTCAACAAGTTCCCAAACTATGATTTGCTCTTAGTTTCTTAAGAATACTTTTAAAATAAACTAATCCAACCTCAGATCATAATTTGGACTACAGGTGCTGGTCTTAAAATTAGAATATCATGAAAATGTTTATTTCAATAATTCCATTCAAAAAGTGAAATTTGTATATTCATTCATTACACACAGACTGATATATTTCAAATGTTTATTTCTTTTAATGTTGATGTTAACTGAAAACTAATGAAAACCCCAAATTCAGTATTTCAGAAAATTTGAATATTGAGACCAATTATTTAAAAAATGGATTTTTAGAAATGTTGGCCAACTGAAAAGTATGAACATAAAAGTATGAGCATGTACAGCTCTTCTTACTTAGTTGGGTGGGGCTCCTTTTCAGAATAATCAGAATCAGAATAAGCATTATTGTCATTGCACCGAGGTACAGCGAGAATATGTAGGCACAGTAGTCCGAAAGATGGGCTAAGTGTACGAAGCTGCAGCTAATTTAATCAGCGCGGCCATCATATTCTTATCAGAATAATAATCTTGGATATGAAAAGGGGGAATAACCATGAGGGTAGATAGTGGTATTACAAAAAAGATCTTTCACATCTTGTCTATCAGGACTCAATTTGAGACATCAAAAAACTCTACTAGCAAGCACAATTAAAAACAGATTACATATGCATTTGAGGTCGAGGTGGTGAGATTTGTCCATGAGCCTTTTTCAGATCAGCCACAGTTCTGATGATGTTGTTCAGCCAGCAGTTCTGATAAGCTTGCACAGAAAGTTCTCCGGGGGGGGGGGGGGGTGCGATAGATGCAGTTGTTATCCTTGGTTACTCATGACCCAGGAGAAATTTGATAGTCAGCCCATTTCCAAGGCTGGCGGGGAGTCAGATTCAGATAAGCTTGATTGTTGATTTTCTTCAGGCAGACAGATTTTTTTCCTTCAGCCTTGGAGTCTATCTGGACGATCCATTCCAAAATGGCCTAATTGTGGGAATCTATTCCACTGATCCATGCTATGAGTCTCCTTCAAGGTCGAATCCAACACGCTGACGAGTCCCAGAAGCCGCAGGTGGCCTGCGATTCTCATAAATCACCTCCACCTTACGGTTAAGCTCGTAAATCAGCTGATTTAGCTAGGTCACGGCACGGATCAAACCTTCACACTGACTCAGAAGCTTTGTCATGGCAGAAACTGCAGCCGAAGCCTTCCTCAACTTCCGCTAGAGCAGAGCCCCGCCGATGCCAAAAAGCAGAGCCCCTGCTATCATAAATCCAATTATGTAAACATCTTCAACGTCCTCCACAGACAGGACTGAGAGACACATCACTTTCCACTCTCCCCACGAGTCCATGACGTATCCCCCAGAGTGCGTCTGTGCTGGACAAGCTGGTTCCCCCGGACCTTGTCGTTTTGTTGAAAAAATCTTGTCAATAGAGTTGATCGTCCATGATACCAAATCCATAATCTCAATTTACGTTCGGGAGATGAGTACCCGAGGAGCTGCAGACACATACAGAGAGCAGAGCAGGGAAAAGGAAAAAAATGGAGGGGGAGAAAGCAACGAAGCTGCCACCTCTTGCAGAGTGAGGAAGGAAAATATATATACATAGAGCTGCAACAACCTGCTACAACTGTGATTATGAAGCTCTCGACCTTGACCTCTCTTAAGTGGCTTCAAACATCTGTTAAGTTCATGGGAAAAACCAATGCAGACATGTTCCTGTTTTTAGTTTTCTTCATCACCTTACAATTTAGCTGTTTTTTTTGTTACATTTTTTTATACCATTTCCTTTTCACTTGTTATTCTCAATTTGTACACATCCTTATGATTCTCTATTGTTGTCTTTGTTGTCCACTGTTGTCCTCACTCTTAGTTAAACTCAGGTCTCTCTTGTAAATAAGTCCCTGAGGCTCAATTGGATTAACCTGTATAAATAAAGTTTTTATTTATTTATTATTAATTCAATCTTTATTTAAACAGTTAAATCACATTGAGCCTCAAAGACTCATTTACAAGTGAGATCTGTTTGGACAGACAATAAAAAGTGGTGAAAAAAATGACACATACGGTTTGGAGACAAAAAAAAATCCTAACATGCTCTTAATCGTTTGGCTGAAGGTTAACAGCATGATAACAAAAGAAAATCTTGCACATAATGATGCCGACATTCCGCAGGGGAGGGGGACGCATGGACAGTGAGCATGTCCAGAGACAACACACAGAGACACTGCAGAGTGCAGATAAAATCACTCAGTTCAAATAGTTCCCTCTGGAGAGATCTGTATATTCTCGGGGGTGCCGAGGACGGCCAAGAACATCAGATAGAATCCAAAGTACTGAAATGATGACAGATTCAGCTGGGCCCCTCTGATTGGTTCTCGGTGAGAGGGGGAAAGGGCAGAGCATCAAAGGTTTACAAAGCTTCCAGGCGAATTAAGATAAGATGGCCTGTCAAGACAAGTCAGGGAGCCGAATTCAGATAAATGTGATTGTTTTGGGAACAGGCAGAACTTTACTGATTATGTCTATCTTGAGTCTGTATCAGTCCACTCGGTTCTGAAACATCCCAATTAAATAGCCACACCACTAATTGTGCCTGACAGTAATCCCCAAGATTGGATCCATCCAGCCAAAAGCATTCAAGTCTGGGTGCTCAAGGCACGATCCAAGCCATCATAAGTCAAGCAGCCTGACCAGGTCCAAATTTGCTGCAGACAACTTCCTTGATTGTTGATAAACTAGGAACCAGCCGAATCCAAAAAGCAGGAAACTAGTTATCACAAATCCATGTGTCCTTAAAATCCACAAATGACAGCAGAGAATCCACAGTATTCCTGAGGGTGTCACTGTATTTGCGAATGTGCATTGAACTTCCTGTCCGACACCGGAAGTGCCTTATTCCATAGGCGGAGTATGGATCGCGGGTGTTTTTGAAAGTTATTTTCATTCATTTTATCGGAGCAAACACAGCTTTTGTTTAAACGGAACGTTTACTGAAATGTCCTACCGGGGTTCAGGTACCTGCTGTGCTGTTCGCGGCTGCACCAACAACCGGACCAAGCTAAATCTTTGGCTAAAACAACAGTGTTTTCAACACGGACCCAAAACAAAGAAAGAGTGTTCCTGCATCCTTCTCTATGGCTGTGTCTGTGCGATCAGGTAACATCTGTAATTTCTTTTTATTCAGGGAGGGTTTATTAATGAGAGTTTTGGATGATTTACTGTCTTAAAACGATATATGTCAGGCGCGACCGGTACTTTTAGCCGAGATAGCTACTAACAAACCTTAGCCGAGAGGCCGGAGCAAACGCGTTCGCTATGTATGTATTTTTAAATTATGTCAGCGCGATCAGGTCACATATGTTATTTCTTTTTATTCGGGGAGGGATATTAATGAGCGTTTTGGAAGATTTACTGTCTTAAAACGATAGATCTCAGATGCTCCCGGTATTTTTAGCCGGGATAGCTGCTAACAAACCTTAGCCGAGAGGCCGGAGCAAACGCGTTCGCTATGTATGTATTTTTAAATTATGTCAGCGCGATCAGGTCACATATGTTATTTCTTTTTATTCGGGGAGGGATATTAATGAGCGTTTTGGAAGATTTACTGTCTTAAAACGATAGATCTCAGATGCTCCCGGTATTTTTAGCCGGGATAGCTGCTAACAAACCTTAGCCGAGAGGCCGGAGCAAACGCGTTCGCTATGTATGTATTTTTAAATTATGTCAGCGCGATCAGGTCACATCTGTAATTTCTTTTTATTCGGGGAGGGATATTAATGAGATTTTTGGAAGATTTACTGTCTTAAAACGATAGATCTCAGATGCTCCCGGTATTTTTAGCCGGGATAGCTGCTAACAAACCTTAGCCGAGAGGCCGGAGCAAACGCGTTCGCTATTTATGTCGTTTTAAATTATGTCTGCGCGATCAGGTCACATCTGTAATTTCTTTTTATTTGTCCCTCCTCTTTTAACAAAACGAGTGGTGTTCCCACATTTTTAATGAACGAAAACAACAAAGTTTGGACTGTCTTCAACTGTATTACTCGCATGTAAACAAACGGTGTTTCCGGTCAACCGGAAGTCGTGTGCACATTTCGCGCAAAGCATCATGGGACGTAGGAATACTGTGGATAGACACATCATCAAGTCTTCCAAGTAGATTGATATCCAGCTGCGTGCATGCCAACAGGGCAAGTCGGCTCACCTAAAACCTGTCTTCACTTCAAAGAAATGTTATCAATTGTGTTAAGGGACCAACTGATCAAATCCATGAATTATGATTCGGAAGAGTTGTAGAAGAGAGGCTCTACAGCAGTTTCACAAACAGGACAGAGCAAAGCAAAGTGGAGAGGAGAGGAAATGCATCCGCCCTTGACAAGAGCAAGTGCTGAAGGTTGAATGAATGAATGAAAAATTATCCACTGGTGGCCCGTGGGCCTTAGGCTTGTTGGAGGAGACTTTTGTGGCCAGTAGGGGGGACAGTAAAAAGCTAAAAAATATCTAATGATTTTTAACATTTATTGATATTTTTACGATTTAAGACAAATGAAAAGAACAGATTCTTGCAGCAACAAAAAGTGTGTGTGTGTGTGTGTGTGTGGAGGGGTGGGTGGGGGGAGTAGTTAAAAAACTATGAACTATGCAGACCTATGAGATTTTTCTTTTTTTTTGTGTGGAAAAAGTATTGGTATAGAAATAAAAATGTTACCAGTGTATGTTTCCATACAAGATGAAATTAGTCTCTGCATTTAACCCATCCACCACCAGGTGGTGCAGTGGGCAGCTATTGAAAGCACCCGTGGGGCAATTTGGGGATGAGGTGTGCTGCCCAGAGACACCACAAGGTATGCAGTGACCGGGGATTGAACCTGGGTCTTTCGGGTCCCAAGCCGGCTGCCCTGGCCCCCAAGGTTAATAAAGCATTGATTTAAATATCTGCAACAAAAAAAAGATAGAAAAAAAAGGCTAAAACTAGTCTTTTTGTTTGTTTGTTTGTTTGTTTGTATAACAACAAATAAAATTCAGTTTTATGTCAGTTTTGATCAAAGCTTGAAAGAGCCACTGCAGCAGGGCTGGGTACTTTTTTAAAAAAAATTATCGGTATCGGTACAGGTGTCGGTACCTTCACTTCGGTGTCGGTTCCTGGACGGTTCTTTTTTCGGTACCAATTTTGTAATATTAATGTTAACAAGAAGAAAATTAAGTTACACATTACAGAACAAATCTTGTTTTATTTTTTAACTTAGGTATTTTTCCATTCCAAGCAGTTTTCTTACATAAAAATAAACAATTCCCAGGTCAAAAGAACAGATGCAAACCAGTGACACGTCAGTGTCTAATGTGCTCACTGCTACATACTGAGGACCGTTTCACTTGAACAGTTTTTGTTCAGAAACATCAACATGTCTGCTTTCTCTGGACACAAACAAGTCCACTCCTGGCTGATGGTGTCTCCAGCAGTAGAACATGTTCACTCTGAGGGTGTGGATGATGCTTGTTGCACACACAGATACCTGGTTGTCAAGTTTGATAGCATTAACATATTGTCCCTCACATTCCACCAGCAGGTCACTGGATTCACAGAGGTTAGTGTTGACGGCAGACTTCTGCACCTCTGTGTCTCTTCCTGAATCTTCTCTGTGGTTCTCTTGGGTTTAGGGCTCTTATCATCTCCCTAATTGACATTTGAACACAAAACATCAACAATAACATGGTTGTGTTATCATTGCTCACAAACCATTATCTAGGCTGAGAGATAAATGCTTAACTGGTCAACAATATCCTTTACAGCTTAACTTACCTCCACCATGCAGCCTCCACTGTAGAAAAGGACAGTGCCCCCCATCTCGCTTTCCTTTTGTCTGTCTCTGTTGGGGTCAAAGGCTCCTGTGAGGAGAACAGAATCAAACGGAGAACATTAGGTGAACTGTTTAACCAGCTGACCCGATGGATGAGCACAATTTTACAAGCTTTATCTGTTACTGACAATTTTAGTTAGCTTCAGATTTTAGCTAGCTACATAGATAAAATAAAGATCCACACTATCTTAAAGTTAGCGTTAGATGGATCCTAGTTTAACTCACCGTGATGCACGTATTAAGCTGCAGTAACGTTAACAAACAAACTCACCAGCTGAAATCCCAGACACAGAGCTGTCCTCGGTGCGAAGCAGAGTCCAGTCATGGTTGAATCAGTCCGTTAATGTTCTAACACTCACAGGCTGACTTTAACACTGAGGGGAGGCTGTGGCCCCCCCTTGAAGACAAACACGAAGAAACTTTATGCTCGTAAATTGAAGCCATTCAACGCCACACGCGCCGCACATGTGAAGCCTGTCTGTGGGCGTAACCAGCACCATAGACATACAGCTGTAAGGCAGCTCTGTACAACTCTGGGTGTAAACAAGTAGTCTGTTTTTCATAAGTTTGTGTTTTTCCTGCCTACGTGCTGAAACCACGTGTTATGTTACAGCCAATACCAAAACTTGACACCGAAAGAAGAGTGACATTTCAATCCATACACGACTGACGCAGTTCAGTCGGTGCCATAAAAGAACCTCGGTTCGGTATACAGCCCTACGCTGCAGAGGGACCAAAGAGCCGCATGTGGCTCCAGAGCCGCAGGTTGCAGACCCCTGGTCTAGATACAGCCACACACAAAAATAAAAGTCTGTACCTCACGTATGTTTCAAGTTATCAAGCTCACAACATGCACGGATGGACTAAGGGACAGTATTTCCAATTCCTCTTTTTTGCTCCGCGATGACGAACAATTAAAGGCTGAATAATAAAAGAAAGAAAGAAAGAAAAAAGAAAGAAATGTTGCTTTGTAGAAAAGGAAAACAGTTCAGTTTAAGATTAAAATCAATTATAACATCTTTACTTCCCTGAAAACAACAAAATGACGATTGTCCGAGCATGTTCGTTTTTTTTACATTTATCAGCACTTTCGTCTAACATTAGCATCCACACTGACTCTTATATAACGTTTAAATGAATACAACAATTTCCCTTCTAAAGCCTCTTTAAGAAATCCATTTATTTGATTCAAGTGTGTTTGTCTGACGCCAGCAGCTGTGTAAATCAGTGTGAAGCCATTAGCAACAAGCTTTACAGCCCGTCTTTTTGCACTCAGCAGCCTAGAGCTTTTTTCTCCTGAACAGCGCTGACTTCTTCAGAGGTCGCCCACGAGGTTGTTACGGGTCAGGAGCTCTCTGTCAACAGGGTGTAAGGTAACACAAGAGTGTTATCTTATTTCCTGCTTTTACTTCGGCATGCCATAGAAAGTGAAACGCATAAAGCTGCTCGTCGGTGAAGCTCTAAAGCTTTAAGAGACAGAGATGATTACACGTGCGTGAGTTTAACTCTAGGTCTGATGTATTGTTTGTTAATGGCAGGAATGTAGTTTGCTCAGTCATTAAAACAAAGAAGCAGCTGCCAAAAAACAAAAAGGAAGTCTCCCCGTCGGGGAATTGAACCCCGGTCTCCCGCGTGACAGGCGGGGATACTGACCACTATACTAACGAGGAGTTAGTGCACAAACTGTTTAAGATGGAACAAATAGTAGAAACACTACACGAGTTTCATAAACATGGCTATACATAAAAGCTAATGTTCACCTTGAGCTTTCATTCAGTTCAATATATAAATCACACATTTTATAAGAGTAATGGCAGGAATATTTGTAGCATTTTCTACTTTGGCTTTTTTCATTCATTCATTCAACCTTGAGCCTAGAATACTCGCTTATATATCAATGGCATTCTTTGTACAAATATGGTAAACCTTTTAATTAATAAAAAAATAATAATTTTTACATGTTTTCAATGTTTGCTTGAATATTTTGAGTTCTGCTTTGCTGTGAATTATGAGAGCAGAAACAAAGTTTTTATTGAAGGGTGTTTTAGATAGGCACATAATAAAACTATTACAGCTCAATAAAGTGATCAATTAAAAGCCTTCTAAATGAGATGATAAACCAAAAGTTTTTTTAACAAGTTATTTTTTTATATTTCATGAAGAAAACAGAGACTGTGTTATAAGAAAAAGACTGGACTTTGTGCTGTAGGTTTTAGATCTGTGTTATACTGCCCTCTTGTGGAGCACATCTGAAAGTGACTCAGTCAAGACAATAAAGAAAAGCATGTGTGGATGAAAAGTAAAAACAAGCTGTGGACATGCGTGTGTGCCACATTTACCTGCACGCCGTCTGTGCAGCTGACATACAGTTTCAGATTAAAGTAGTCTGGTCTGTTCTCCTGCCAAAGCTGAACAACAAACAGAAGAGTCAGTATTTACTGTACGGACAGAGGAGAGGCCACACAAGACAAAATGTACCACTGTATTTTTATAGTGTGAATGCTTTAACAGAAGCATTCACGATACAGTATAGTGATCCTGTTTGTTTATTCTTCCTACTTTATCATTTCCATACGTTTTGGGGCATCTAACTACTCCCACAGTTTTGTGTTACTTAAACAATTCATATATCTAACCGTTCAGCTGTTTCAGGACAAGTCTGTTATGACTTTTGGTGTTGGTACAACTTCAGCTTTTTGAGATATTTAGCCTTTTCTGCCATTTTTGCTCTCATTGAAAATGAATGGAGCTCATTTTACATCCTTCATAACTTTTGATCTGTTTACAACCTGTTACTACTTGTTTCACATTTAGATCTTGTTAAGCGTCTTTTAGCTTCCTTGTGCAAATTTCTGTAAAAATTCAGCTACGTTAGCTAATTTCAGCTGTTTTTTCAGCTGTTTTGGACTCCTTTCAGCTTCATTCAAAACACTTAAACATAATTGCACTTCTTCAAACTTATTTATGCTTATTTCAGCTTGTTCTGCTCCTTTCAGTTTATTTCTGCAAGTTTCAGCTATTTATGCTATTTCAGCTAGCATTTAGCTGTTTTATGCTAATTTTGTCTTTTTCTGCTAATTCCACATTTCTTGCAATCATTTAAACTTTTTGCAGCCTAATTCTGCAAAAACATGCCCCGTCTTCCTTCTAGTACTTTAAGCTTCTTTCTGCTTGTTTTAGCTAACATTCAGCTGTTTTGAGCAAATTTCAGCTTTTCTCAGATAATTTTAACTTGATTGTGCTAATTTATGCTTACTTCAGCCTTAGTGGGCACAATCAAGCTCCTTCAACTTCCTTCTGGAAATTAAAGCTTCTTTCTAGACTTCTTTAGCTAATATTCAGCTGTTTTATAGAATAACTATGATAACACTGCCATTTTTTGAGCTATTCAGCTGAAATTTGGCAGTACCTGACAACAATCTCTAATAGACATTGACGAAAATTAAAATTCCAAGATGGCTGTCTTAGCAAAAAAGGCAAAAATACTATAAATCAGCCAATTTTAGTCATATTGAGCTGAAAGTTGGTGTGATGATAGTTGGCAATGTTTCCCATCAAATGTTGCATGAAAATCAAAAATCCAAGATGGCTGCCAATGCTCCATTTGAATGGATTTAACTCAGCCATTTTTACACATACAGAGATGACATTTGGTGAGGTTATAGCTGAGAACGTTTCCTATCACATACTGCATTCAATCAAAATTCCAAGATGGTCGCCTTAGCTAAAACCAAAAGAAAAAATAAAAGATAACTGGCTTTTTTTTTTCATTCTACCTTTATTTGGGCAGGTTAATCCCATTGAGCCTCGAGGAGCTATTCAGCTGAAATTTGGTATAGTGGTAGCTGAGAGCAAACCCAAACCCATGGTACTGTCAGATCAACAGTTTATATAGGCAGCAGCCTGGCAGTCTATTACATTAGGAACAATTGTGCACATTCTGCTTCCTTATGATGTTTGAAGCTTCTTTCTGCTGTTTTAAGCTACTTTTCAACTGTTTTATTTACATTCTTAAGCAAGATGCATTCACACTTGCATTTTCGCAGGAAATGCAAATTCTCTAGTTTATTTTATTTTGCTGTAAAAGTATATAAGAACAGAGTGGTTCCTTTCTCATTAAATTATATCATGCTGTGAACTTTTTCTGTGTCGAAAAGTAAAAAAATAAAAATAAATAAATAAAATCTCAGGTTAGCCTGCATCTTTTCCAGATTTCAGCTTCAAATGGACATGAGCTGCTTGTAAACAGTCTTAAAGGGGACCTCAGATGCATTTTTTAAAATTTTATGTTATTTCTTTGTGCTATCTAGACCCTATTCCTTCAATTTAATGCACAAAATAATTATTAGATGATCAATTATACCCTTTTTAATTCTGCCATTTTTAACTTTCGTTTTGAACGACCGGTTTCTTGAAGTCCACGCCCTTCAACGATCTGTTCACGCCCTCTGTAACAGCCAGTATCTGTAATGTGTTGTTGTTTTAAAATTAGCTCTTTTTTTATTACTCATTTGACTTACTGTTAGTGTTAGCTTAAGATAACTTACCGAAACCCGTCTGAGCGCGCCGCAGTTTGCTGCTCCTTTTAGCATTAGACCACCCGAATCCGAAGCTAATGTTAGCTTGTTCCTCTTCCGGTTTTCGCCAGCTCCGCTCGTTGCACGCGATGAGATTTTGGGAGTTATCGCTGTTCCAGTGAAGACAACACAAAGTTCACCAAGTGTCTCCCGTAAATTAATCTGTAAGGAGAAGGTCCTCTTGCTGCGAGCCTGCTGCGAGGCTGCTGCAAGGCTGTACAGTTGAAGCTCCGCTCCATCGCGCCGGAAGAGGGTCCCGTCGAACCCGGTCCTTCCGCCTGTGGTCCGCTCGTTTAATTTTTGCCGGCTGCGCGTTGGCAGCGATCGCAAATACACTAAAAATTGAACTAAAACATAAAAATAACAATTATACTTTATTTATAAAGCCATTTAAAAAAACACAGCTGCAACAAAGTGCTGTACACATGAAATTAAGAACATATAAACAAAAGATGAGATGAAATCATGAAAAACAACAGTCATGTGTTTAATACAGAAGTGGGTTGAGCCTAACCAGGGGTTGCTAGGTGAGGGGCTGGACTCAGGTTTGATCTGATTGGCTGGCGGCTTGTGACGTCAATAAATGCAGGAAGTGTGAATCCTGGTGTATTTATCAAAAATAAATAAATCTACTTAGAGTAAATAAACCACTGGGTGCATTTTTTTGGCACAAGGACTGTTTTTTTATGAAGTAAATACCCAAAGTTTAGTAAAAAAAACATTAAAAAGTGAATTTTGCATGTGTGGTCCCCTTTAAACTTGAGTTTCTAAATGAGGATTAAAACAAGAGCAATACGAAGACCGGCTTATGAGCCTTTGCTGTCAGTCACAAGATATTAAACACAAAGTGGCAACATTTTGTGACAACTAATTAACAGAACAAAAATGCACCTCTGACCTTTTGATGGAGGGCACTTAGCAGTTCTGCAAACCAGTAGAAGGACTGGATCTCTCTGCAGACCCAAACAAAGTACAACCTCTGCAACCTGAAACCCCTCCAGCCATCACTGCGTGCACAACAGAATCAAAGACAGATACACAATAAGGAACTTTGCTGAACTGATTCATAATACAGTACTGTTTAAACGATATACAAAGTATAACCTACAGCAGAGTGTGCAGCACACAGGCGAACGGCGTGACTCCTATTCCTCCAGCAACGCACAGACTGACGTCGTAGTTGAAGACGTCCTCTGACGGGCCTCCGAACGGACCATCGACGTAAATCCTGATCATAAAGTGAGGACAAGTCAAAAGCATGTTTTTGCTTAAAGAAACGACAGAAATATAAAAATTGTGAACAGTTCAAGAACTTGTCATTGAAAATATAATTGTCAATACAAAGAAATTGCATGAAGATACAAACCAGTACAAAAATGATCAAGCGTACGACAAACCCTAATTTTCTCCTAAAGCAGGTTAATGGTAGCCTGGTTAAAACCAGACCCTTGTCCTTCACTTCGCTTCGTACTAGGGTCTGGACTTTCTGTTATAGAGAACCGATTCTTGCTGGAGGCGTGGCCTCTGCTGAGGAACAAAACCATTGGATCTTAGAAAAATTTTGAACAGGGAAAAGCATTCTGCTCCCTCCCCCTCAGAGCCATATATGGTCTGTTTCCCATGCTCTGGTGAAGTTGACATCAGCTCCGCCTCCTGCTGCATTTTCTCTCGCTGCCGCTGCATATTCTGTGTTTATATGTTAATAAAACGTTCTAAAAAAATAAAACCATGGAGCTCTGGTCCAGCACACCGGAAGACCAGAAAATCTGCAGGGACTCGGGCAGCCACGTTGAACCCTAGTTTAATTCTCTCGTGACAACCTGAGGCATTTCCTCATTCAACTCAGCGGAGGAGAGGAGGAGGAGGAGGAGGAGGGAGGAGGGAGCGATCACTTGACTTTTGGCAAAAAAACAAAAGAAAACTCCAGATAAGGGATTAAGAAGGGGAATTTAATACATTTGTGTCACATATAAAACAGTCCTGCATCGCTTTGCATCGCTTTGAATGAGAACATGCGGCTGCTCGCTGGCTGCGGCTGGGACAGGTGGGGGTGTGGGTTAGGGGCCAAAAACTCAGCCCCTTCTGTTCTCTGATTGGTCCGGTCAAAAGAAATCCTTCTCTATGGGAGAAGTCCCAGACGGGGCAGTGAAGGGAAAATAGAATTGAGCGGAGCTGCGTAGGAAGGCGAGGGCCAGGCTAGGTTAATGGCAGTGCTGTGCTCAACTCTTCTGACCACAGGGGGCACTGTAGAGCAATTCTTTTTAAAACCTGGGCATAGTTTGGTGGTTTGAACACTTTGTTCTGGTCCTGTGCCACAAAACAAACTGTCTGTTCCTCAGAGCCCACATCTAACCACCACCACCCATCGCTGCCTGTCAGGCTCTCAGAAGCCAGAGGAGCTCAGTGAGCAGGTCAGGAACCTCTGACCTCACTGAGCTACACGAGAAATCAAACTCCCTCCCCCCCACTTCACTCAAATACACACTGACTAACAGAAACCTACTTGGGGTATGTCCTCTGGTGGACCATGGGAAGGACGTCCATGCCCGTCCTCTGTGGAGGAAGTAACAGGTGTGTGAAGCGCTCTGTGGAGAAGATACACCATCTTCACTTCATTGAAATCTGTCCCCTTAAAGCCAGATGTCATGGCCGAGGGGCCAACACAAACAAACCAACTTCCCTTCTCATGTTCTGAGAGGATGTGACTGTGGATAGATACAGCAGCACGTTCAGGAAAATAATACTCAGGCCCCCGGGGGCCACAGCTTCCTCTGTAAGACGTTTTTTTAGTCGGCTGCAATGCGGTCCTTTTCTCGTCTTTTGTAAGTTGTTAAAAACTGTTTAAAATGTTAAAAACAAAACCTCTTTCTGTTCTGAGCCCACTTCCAGGTCATGACGTTCTGTGTTTTTGAGTGAAAGCACTTTGGAGAAATTTAACGTTTCAGCAGGAATTTAACCATTAGTACCGTATTTTCCGGAATATAGGTCGTGTTTTTTTATCATTTTTGCATGCCCTGCGACCTATATTCAGGTGCGACCTATTTATGGCTTTTTATAAAATAAGCTGATTTGTAATCATTTATTAACAAAAATTAAACTGAGACACACTCTTACAATAATGTCAGCTAACAAATATATATTTTTAGGTGTTTATCCTGCTAAAATTATTCATTTATTAAAGAAAAGTTCAGCTCAGACACATATTTGCTATAATTTTTATCAAACAAATAATTGTTTTTAAGTGTTAATCTTCTTAAAAGCCTTGCTGTGCGCTCCTGTGGCAGACATTTGCAGCAGAGCTAAACACGGTCCACATTTTGACGTAGGTGCGACCTATATTCAGGTGCAACCTATATTTTGGAAAATACGGTATATAAAAAATTTAAAAAATAAAAGCAAGATGCTGTTTCATTTGGTTAACACCAATTGAACGTGCCTTTGTTGTTTCATTACCTGTGGGTCTCTGGGTGCTGAATGAGAGTGTGTGCGTGTGTGTGTGCACGTGTGTTTATTACTAGCTATGTTTACATGGACATAAGTAATCGGATCAAACGGCCGATCGGATCAAAAGTGCGTCATGTAAACACCCCAGTCGGGTTATTTTTTGTGTATTCGGCGTGATCCGACCTAATTTGCGATCCGTTTGAAACGGGTGGTTTACGCCGATCCGTAGCTCGATTGGTGCGCATGTAAACACATGTTCTGTTCCTTTTATCGGACCGTGGAAAACTGTCCTGACTGCGCATGTGCGCTGCGCGCGGCAGCACACCCCTCCCCTACATGTCTCCTTTTCCAGCGCTCTCATCTTGAGAATAGAAAAGACTAAAAGCATGCGTTGCTTGCCTGTAGCTCTATCAGGGAGTGCAGTAGTGCAGTAACAACTCCATCGCCGTCATTACAGTCTGGGCGGGTCCATTTTTGGCGCATTGTTTACTTTCGTCCCGGAAGTAACTTCTTCTTCTGTGGTTTTCACGAAAGCAACTTCCTCTTCGTTTTTTTTTTTAAAGGGGAGTGTACCACTCTGCACATGTCTGTTCTTCTGGTCAGAATAAAAGCCTGCTGCATGTAAACGCTCGTCATGAACGGATTGAGCCCATGTAAACAGTACTATCTAATTATACAATCAGAGCACATTTCAATCCGGTCACAAAATTTTGCCCATGTAAACATAGCTACTGTGTGAACCTACCAGTCCAGTCTCCCACGACCCGCAGATGGATGCCAAAAGTTTCCTTATTCACTGTGGGACACTGCAAAGAGTTAGGGAGTTAGTGACTTTGAAACACAAAGACGTACACACGCACACACACACACACACACCTTTTTGTTGGCAGAAAGCATTATTAGCCTCAGGAGTCTGTCTGCTTTCTGTCAGTGTGATTCTTTGCCCTCAACCTCAAAGCAACCCAGCACACCAGGTATGCACACTGTAATTTTGAGTCTGTGTGTGTGTGTGTGTGTGTGTGTGTGTGTGTGTGTGTGTGTGTGGGGGGGGGTATGAACTTGTCCATCTCAAAGTGCTATTTAAGCACAAAGTTATTGCTTAATTCTTTGTTTTTTATGGTTTCACGCATGGCGAACCAAATCTGCAACATCAATAAATAAAGTGAGAGCTAATCCACACGGACGACTCAGCTGTCAGTCATCAGCCAGCTGTAGAGGGGGCGGGGCTTTAAGAGACAGAACTGCTTGCTCTTTGTGAGGAAAAAAAGATGGATTAAGATTCTGTGGAAACAAGTGTGTGTGTGTTTATGAAGACGTGTCTGTGGGCTCATGTTGTGTCACAAGTGAGGAATGTGTTAAGAGTTAGTTTTACCATCGTCAGTGTGAAGGGATGGTTCTCAAATGAAGACACGCCTGGACAGTTAAGAACAATATACTGGGAACAAAAAACAGATGGGCAGAACGTAATGGAGAGACAGCAGGATGAAATGAACACAACAGTCAAATAGTCAAAGAGACAGAACTGAGGTGAAATAAAAAAAATATCGCTCACCTGTCCCGGCTGAGCGTTGAAGTTCTTCTTCAGCATGCGCAGCTCAATAACATTACAGGGATGCCTGATCACAGTTACTATGGAAACAGGGTCGCTGCTCCGGATGTAGCGGTACAAACGCTCCACACAGTAGAGACAGAGGGGACCGGACACCCACAGCCAAGTCTGTTCACACACAGCAACACTTTTAGTGACGTTGTTTTAATGAGTGAAACAAAGGTGTACTGTACCTGGCTAAATGAACTGATTACTATGACTTTCTTTTTCTGAATTTTTTACATCAATCAATCACCAGTCCAGTGAAAATCTAGATGGTTCAAGTCACTGTCTGGTGTTTTCTACTCTTATGGGTTACTTTAAACCCAGTCATTTCTTTAATAATGCCTCTTTTCAACAAACATTTTGTATGTTCATTAAACACATTATTGTTGTGAATACTTTTTCTACTTTTATATCTACACTACTGCTGATACATATACAGCATTCTCTGACTAGCCTTATCTAAGGATGCCAAATGTGCCTTATGTGCCTTACTGCATATGCCACTTTGCCTATATACCAACATCAACTACCTCATACATATACTGTGTACATTAACTCATATGCTGCTGTGCCACTCTTTGCAAATGTCAATGCTAGAACCTTCAGTTTATTTTATAGATATACTTTTTATACTTTTATACTACTATGCAAAAACTCAGGACAGTATTACACTTTTATTATTTCATTTTATGCTTATGTTCATTGGGTGTTTGGTGTTTTAGGGGTGTTTGGTGTTTCAGTGTTGGTGTAAATTTTCATACTTTTATACTACTATGAAAAAACTCAGGACAGTGTTACACTTTTACTATTTTATGCTTATGTTTATTAAATGTTTTAGTGTTTAGTGTTTAGATGGTTACTGTTGCACCGAGGGACTGAGAGAAACGCAATTTCAATCCTGTGTATGTCCTGTACATACAGGTAGTCCCCGACTTACGAGCGAGTTCCGTTTCAACGAGGTGCTCGTAAGACGAAAATTCGTAAGTTGGAACACGAAGCACATGTTCTCGTAAGTCCGGATTTTCGCTCGTAAGTTGGAACGGTTTTGCTAGCGCGACTACGAACACTCGTTTTTCATCGAAAAACTGCTTATGAGTGCATAAAAATGATCGGAAACGTGTGTCCACATGTTTAGCTAACGAACTGTGGTGAAAAAACACAGAAAAACTCGGTATTTTTTGCGTTTTTTCCAAAAATTCGCCAGCTCGTAAGTCCGGAACCTCGTAAGTAAGAGCGCTCGTAAGTCGGGGACTACCTGTATTGCAGTTCTGACAATAAAGTTGACTTTGACTTTGATACCTTGAACACTTTTAAATATTTATGGTTAGTATATTTTTAAAACATACTATTATTTCCAACACAATGTCCCCTTTTTTGTTTTAAAAAGACATCAAACTTGTCTGTTTATTAGTTTATTGTACTTATCCAAGGGCACGTTCTCTGTGTACAGGAGGATGTGTCCTTGTAGACAGAAAACACAGCAAACTGTGCTAAAACAACTCTCTGTAATGTGCTGCTGTCTCTGTAAAATGAATTCTCTAAGACGCATTCTGTCCTGTTGCATGCTGGACATCCGTATCCATTTATTATAAAGCAGAATCATCACTGTCTATATTCACATGCTAATAATGCCATCCATCCATTATCTTTACCCGCTTCTTCCTTTTCGGGTCGCGGGGGTCACTGTTGTCCATATCCAGTGGACTATGTGAGAGGTGGGGGACACCTGGACAGGTCTCCAGTTCATCACAGGGACACATAGAGACAAATGAGACAAACGAGACAAACAACCATTCACTCTGTCACTCACACCTAGAGACAATTTAGTTAACAATCAGCCTAACATGCATGTTTTTGGTCTGTGGCAGGAAACTGGAGTATGTGGAGAAGCATACAAACTCCACCCAGAAAGGTCGTACCCCGGCTGGGATTTGAACCAGCGACCTTCTCTCTGAGAGGCAACAGTGCTGCCTGGCTTCAACTAAAGGGAGCACGATCAGGAGAATAACTACCGGTAATAAATACTGTTACTGTATTTTATTTTTATTTGTAGCAGACTAAGTGCTCACAGCTTTATTAAAGCTTTGGAAACCAATTTTATAGAACAAGCACGTTTAACAACCGTGTACTGCATAATCACACACACACACACACACAGACAGACAGACACACACACACACACACACAGGCCTTGATGTAGAGAGCCCCTCCCTAACACCTCTAACAAACAAGGCCGACTTCCTCCAACACTTCCAAACACTCAGCACACACAACGAGCACTCAGGTGTTTGCTCACACACATTTATTTGCCTTAACACAAACACAGAGAGAGAAACGTTTAAGGACAGCCTCTGCTCAGACCTGAGGGTAATGTGGCTCAAAGTGGGCCTCCTCTCTGCATCTGCTCTCATCACCTTCATCCTGCTGCTTCGGGCTGCTCTGATTGGCTCTCAGACAGCCGGGGGGGTGGGTCTCTATGTTGGTCTGATACTTCAGAGCGCCGCTGAAATATTAAAAAACAGCAGTCAAAGACAAGAAATGGACCATTTCACTTGATCCATGTTGTTATGATAAAGAAACCAATCTATAGGTTGGTTTTTATTATAACAACTCTTATATCATCAATAAGAAAAGATAATCAACACATAGATTACATAAAAAATTTAAATGTCTTAACTCTCAGACTATCGTATTTTTCGGACTATAGGTCACACCCGAGTATAGGTCGCATTGTCCAATTATTGCCAAAGAATTGGAAAAATCCATATATAGGTCGCACCTGAATATAGGTCAAAATGTGGACCGTGTTTAGCTCTGCTGCAAATGTCTGACACAGGAGCGCACAGCAAGGCTTTTAAGAAGATTAACACTTAAAAACAATTATTTGTTTGATAAAAATTATAGCAAATATGTGTCTGAGCTGAACTTTTCTTTAATAAATGAATAATTTTAGCAGGATAAACACCTAAAAATATATTTGTTAGCTGACATTATTGTAAGAGTGTGTCTCAGTTTAATTTTTGTTAATAAATGATTACAAATCAGCTTATTTTATAAAAAGCCATATACAGTACCTGTATAGGTCGCACCTGATTATAGATCGCAGGCCATGAAAAAATTATAAAAAGCAGCGACCTATAGTCCGGAAAATATGGGTAAATGGTGAATGATAGCCTGACAATAAATAAATAAATGTTACCTTTGGTTAAAGGTCTACAACAACCTAACAGTGGATAAAAGAGACATAAATGGCACAAACTGCCTAAATTCTAAAAACTGGTTTCTCAAGAGCCGTTTTCGCATTGGCCGGCCTTCCCCGGCTCTCCCAGCTTCTAACCCGGGTTCGGCGTTAACCAAACAAACTCCTTTTTATTTAAAAGAAAATGTGAATAAAGAGAAAAAAAGTAAAATAACTTTGTCCCAGGCGGGAAGCGAACCCACTTCTCCCGGTCAAAAGAGCAGTGCTTTACGCTTTGAGCTATACTCCGGACTGAATTTTCAGGTGTCCAACTTGCTCATATAGCAATCACTCCTCCTGACATTTTAGCTGCACGTAAAAGTTAGAGATTATTCGTTATATTTAAAAACCCTGGCTGCGCGCAACAGTTAGACAATATTAGTTATTGTTTAATGCTGTTTAATGACATTCAGGTCGCGCTGAAAGGCGGAAATGGGTGTGCGCTTCGTGTTATTTACGTTGTAACATAAGCTGATTTGTGATCAGTTATTAACAAAAATTAAACGCAGAAACACTAATATATATATATCCAGCTAACAATTTCTTTTTTTGCCGAGTCTCCTCTCTTAAAACACGAACACTCCACCCACGTGAAGAGACCACCCCACCCACTTCCAGAGAACTGCCCACCCACTTCAAGGCGGCTTTGCGGCAAATGCGTAATGAACGCGGGTGGCCCAGAGACACCCAGGGGAGCCCCGGGCCACTGAGGGCTGGCCAATGCGAAAACGGAAAACCCACTGGGCCCAAACAACACGTCAGTGTTACATTTTATACTAAATATAGCAGAATATAAAGATTTAAGTCAGTAAACTTTTACTCTCAAATACGCCTGTCACAATAAACAATAAATTAATTAATAGCATGATAAATGAAAATTATCAAATTCATTTTAATTTCTCGGCTTTATTGTTTGTTAGTGTGTCTCTCTTTCTACTGAAGACACTGGATGGCAAAAGGCTCAACTCCGGTGCTCTTCACTGACCCTTCTCTTTCTCTTTTCTCTTTAAAATATGTTTGAATCGTCCAAAATCACATTTTTAGATCGTTAAAAGCAGCTAAGCTGAGAAGCTAAGCTATGAGCTAAGCTAACAGGCCGACCTTGGGTCTTGTCAAAGCTGCAAAATTCATGAAGGAAACCCGTGCCTTCGTCTAAAAAGTTGTTTTTCTCTGCAAAAAGAAGCTGAGAACTTGTTTACTGATATTTTTATTAAAAGCTTTGTGTGACAAATGCTAAAGCGCTTAAACCACACCGAGTGTCCGCCATTTTGAGAACTGGAAAAAAAAGGAAGGAGAGACAGCCCACGTGACGTCAAGAGACTTCCCTCCCATTTTACACTGCTCGCTCCCTCACAATCCATCCTTCGGTTCAAACAGTCTTAAAGGAACAACACTCAAAATAAAATCAACATTTCTTCTTAAATTTGACAACAATTACTAATTATTGTCAAATTTTAAACAATATTATCGTTTATTGCAATATTTTCTGAGACAATTTATTGCCCAGCAAAATTTGTTATAGTGACAGGCCTAATCTCAAAGAGACATGAGAAGACTGATCAGGTCAGCTGATTAAACTGCCCAAACTTTATCAAGTTTTTGAATAAACAAGACCGACCAGGCCTGATTTTCTAAGCTGATTAAAATGCAGGCACGTCTGTGGGCAGCACAATGTTGTTACATCTGACACGTTACATTTTATGTCTCTGAGGTTGTTTTTTTTACATGGGGGCATCTTTTATAACAGCGGTGCTTTTGTCACCTTTTTTGGTCCTGGGATAAATCTCTAAATCCCACATAATTAATTTTCCTCATTTCAAAATCGAATGAACTGCAGAGTGTATGAATAATAAACTTATATTTTAAGACAAAAACATCCTCTAGGGATGCATGATGCTATCTATAAAGTTAAATATCGGACATCAGCCATTCCATCAAAATAACTCATCAATATAAAAGGTGCTGTTTTTGTATGACAACCCAGTGACAAGGATGCCTGCAACGCCAGCACAACATGACGATGTCACGCGTGCCGTTGAGTAAAAATTTGTGAAAATTTACAAATTTGCACTGTTCGAGTGTTGTCATTGTGTTAGAGAGAGTAAATGTCATGAAAAAAATTGACATTAAACATAATCTAAGTTGAAGTGTTACATCATTTTTAGCCCCCTTTTTGGCATCTGCATTTGGAAGCAGGTCAAACTGACAAAGACCATGCAGAATAATGTAGTGTTTTAATTCCACAGCAGAGAAAGCTATGTAGTATCTGTAAGTAAGTCTAGGAAAAAAATATTGGTATCGGTTATCGGCCAAATAAGTTTGAACATATCGGCATATCGGATATCGGCCAAAAATACTGAAATGAACAAACTGAAATAACGTTGAAGCTTTTAGTGGTTAAATGTTTTTATTTTTCATTTTACATATGATTTGGGGAGCCTTAACACTGTTATGTGCAACATTATCTGTTTATGGTTTCTTTGAAGTGTTTTTACTAAATGCTTTTACTGTTTTTATTTGTGTGTGCGCATGGATGGATGTATGCTTTGTACCACTGCAAACCACATTTACCCTTGGGTATAAATAAAGTAACCTGAACCTGAACCTGAAAATTAAATATCGTGCATCCCTATCACCAACAAGTGCCCTGATTTCTAAAAACTCACATCCTGAAGCTTTTATCAGACGACTTCTGAAAAAAAAAATAGTATATTGTCTGTTAGGTTTAGGGTGCTGGCAGGAGTTGCCAGATATTTGCTTACATTTTGAGTGTAGAATAGAGGTACAGTACAAGAAATTGTGGTAACATCCCCGCCCTCTCCACACACACATACACAAAATCGTTTAAGTGCTGCCTACCCGACCATGTGCACCATCAGGATGACGTAGAAGACAATGAAGAGGTTGTGTGTGTACCAGAAGATCTCATAGTTAGACACTCTGAGAAAAAGAGCAGAACAAGATCATCAAAAGTTTAACATTTGAAAAAGAGGGGAGAGGTTTTAGTGGCATATCACAGGAAAACAAGCGATGAAAACAAAAAGAAGTAGAAAGAAAAGAGGTAGTTGTAGTTTGTGCAGAACTCGACTAACAGACTCAGTTCAAAGCCTGAGACAGCAGGACGTCAGAGGAACGGCCCACCATAAAAACTGTTACCTCTTTACAAACCTGCTCTGCCTCACAGACTGCAGCTCCTTTCATGGCTGTTTTGTTCACGTAGAAACTAAGAAACCTTTTTAGTCCAAGCTGTTCTTTGTGGCTCATTGTTACAACATTAAAGAAACAATGACACTGATTAAAGATTTGATGACTTCTTGCATGTTTCCATCTAACGGAGCTGCACCAAACAAAGAAGCACATTTAGTTGAACTCCTTTCAATCAAGTTTTTCTATTGCGTCTACAAAACTGTGCAATTTAGGAAAATAAATCAATAAATTAGAAAATAAAAAAATAAACACAAGATGTTACAAATTCAAAGTCAGGTAAAAATTAGAACAAGATTAAAAAATATTTATATATAACTCCTGAGCCATACAAATAAAAATCAAACATTCATATGATATTATCTCTGTACAATTTTAAATGATAAAAAAAAGGAAAATTTAAAGAAGACTGATGAAGGCTGAAGGGTTCTCAGATGTATGTTTTATCTGATCGTGGTCATAGCCATCATCCCAACACTAAACCACTCATCTAACTTATCTAAAGCTTTAAATGGCCTAGAAAAGTTTCTTGTTTTTCAATTCAGGAAATTTATTTACCATATTTATTTATTTATAAAATGTGTTCATTTTTTAAAATACAATACAAAACAATCCCATGTATGATAACATACAAAATGAAAGGAGACACACACACACACACACACATTCTTGTACTCCCCACATAGTGAGGACCAAGTAAAAACACCAGCAGAGTGAGGACCACTAGTTCTGAATGACTTAGAAAGAGTGTGAGAGCAATTTTGGACACTAGATGTCACCCACCCACTAAACACTCCCTCAGACATTGCAGAACAGCAACATTTTGAAAAAAGATTTTGACCATCAAATTGAGGACCGATAGGTGTGTGAAAAAAGGTATTTAACCAGCCAAGTGGGGACCGTTTAGTGTGTGAATGCCTATTATGCTCTAACCTTCTGTTCTACTACTTTAAAGATCAGTTTTAGTTTTGTTAGGTTTGGTTTATTTTTACATTAGCTATTTTAACATGTTTTCTGCATTTTTTTAACCAATTGTTAACCAATTTAACATTTGTTAAACTATTTTTGGTTGCTTACATCTCTTTTAAAACCTATGGAACACTTTAAAGGGTCAT
>JBBPBX010033235.1:20977-33382 GCA_038048925.1 Garcialebias charrua | reverse complement strand
TATATATATATAATTTTTTTAGTTTTTTTATTTATGGTGGTGGCCATCTTGGATTTTGGCAACCCAACTTTCTCTAAGGTAATTTTTTACAGCTAGGTGTAGCCACACACTAAAATGGATGTCAGTACTGTACCTCCTTTTTTATTATGACAGGTATTTCCTCTTCCTATCCTCGCTCTGAGACAGGCGACAAAAACTAGTCCTTGTTTGGCATCACTTGCAGAATGCCCAGACCATACCTTTAATACTCAACCTGGCAACTCTGCATATTCTGACATGCTGTATGTGAGGTTGTATTTGTCTTCTCTTCCAGGATTCTTTCCCACTAAAAGTAAGAGGAATTCATCTGGTCAATGAGCCAATGTTCTTCCGCCCAGTTTTTGCGATGATCCGCCCCTTCCTGCCCGAAAAGATCAAACAGAGGGTGAGACTCACTTGACACTGATTGGCTAAAGACTCGTTTCTGATCTGCTGGTATCGCTGTTCTTTTTCACTCGCATAAGTAAAAATCTCTCTCTGTGTCATAGGTTCACATGCACAGCACGGAGTTCCACAACACATTAAGAGATTTCTTCCCGCAGCAGATCTTGCCTCCAGAATATGGAGGGCAGGGGCCTGGGATAGAGGAGGCCTGTCAGGGCTGGACCCATCATCTGCTGCAGTCTGAGGACCTCCTGAAGCAGATTGCTGAACATCCAACTGGTGACGTCTCCAGGGTTCTTGGTGACTCTTTGATCTCAGAGGAAGTTGAGAGTAAAGAACCTTCTGAAGGATGATGTTTGCACCAAGAACTTCTTGGTTTACTCAAATGCACAAGGGGTTTGTTGGGAAAACTCATGAACAGCGAGGCAGCTTGACTCAGCTCAAACAGCTGGCTGGATCATAACATCTGCATGTTTCAGCACCGGACCATCTGGGTTTATCTTGTGTAAGAACTGCTCTCTCTTTTTCGGGCTCCATCCTCACCTGCAGTCGTTACACCAGTTTTCAGTCAACCCTCACCATCTTCAGTGGATACTGAGAGGTATTACAGAAAACACTTTTAGTAAAACTTCAGTAATTTAATTCTGCGTTTAGGTAGCCTGGTTAAAACCAGACCCTTGTCCTTCACTTCGCTTTGTACTAGGACAAAGCGAAGTGAAGGACAAGGGTCTGGTTTTAACCAGGCTAGCGTTTAGGGAAAATCTGAAGTTTTCTTCCCAGAAAGCAAAGTAAGGGAAGCCTGAGAGTATCACCATGGTAACAGAGTCCCTGCTGGCAGGTTTACTGAAAGAAGCTCTGAAGTACCTGTCCAACCAACCCGACTGATACCAAAGTAGAGTTACAGGAGAGGAACATCAGGAGAGGATTGCACATCTGTGCGTGGTTTACTGTCATTCCTGCAAATTGTTTTTCTTATAATTTTTTTTTTTTTTTTTTTACAAATTTGCTAATTTATCTCAGTAACATTCACCAACTTCCCATCCAATATACCACCTCCCATCAGAGCAAAGTCTGTTCACCATGCTGATAATTTACAAAAAACAATTTGCTTAATAAAACATCTCCACTATCATGACAAATCAAAGACAAATAATACACATTTATTTTGGTCTTTTTTCTTAAAGGTGCTATGTGTAACTTTCTGTAGAGCACAGAACTTAAAAATATTTTCAACAGGCAAAGCATTCTGATCCCTCCCCCTCAGAGCCATATATGCACATTTATGCTTATGTCTATTATTATATGTTTCAGTGTTTCAATGTTTAGATGTTTACTGTTGCACCGAGGGACTGAGAGAAACGCAATTTCGGTCCTGTGTGTGTCCTGTACAGTACATATTGCAGATCTGACAATAAAGTTGACTTTGACTTTGATATGGCTCTGCCCCCCTTGCTCTGCTGAAATTCAAATTCAAGCTCTGTTTTTATTGGCTAGTTACAAACTCTGTTTTTATTGGCTGGTTAACGGCGGGTCACTCTGTGTTTTTAGTGTTTTTATAAATGCTGATAGAGAAGCAAGGGGACTATAGTTTTTTTCAGAGATTACTTTGTCTAACACCAGTCTGTCAGTAGATAGTGACAGAGTGAAGAAATATGTTAAAAATATATTGTTAGAAAAGTTACAGACTGCACTACAAAGTTACATAGTGCCGCTTTAATGTAGCACAATATGAAATACATATTTTTCCAACAATAAGACATTCATCCAACTTCAGCTGTTTGAAAATTATAATTAAAAGATAATTACAATAACTTTAATGATGGCAATAACTGAATATATCTGATAACTAAATTGGTGTTCATTAGTGCTTAATGTCTGTTCTAATAAAAATCCTTCAAATATAAAACATCTGTGCAGAGGCAGGTAACGATGTAACATGTAGAGTTCTCATAAACCAAATTTTATTTAAATAATTAACTTAATTAAAAGAAAACCTACAGTCACCAAACAACTTTTTTTGTTTGTTTTATAAAATAAATTTTTAAACCAAAATTATTAAATGTAAAATCCATTTATATTTCTGATCATTTCATTTTCAGACACATTTTTTAAAACACATTTTCTCTCCAAATCATGATTTAGACAAAAAAGTTTTTTTAAAGCATGTTGCCGATTTCAATTCTTTATTATTTGACTTCTATTATGAATAATAATAACAATAATAAATCATAACACAGTATATGACTTAAAGCTCTGGGACTAAAGTGCTCAGCAGAGCTATGACATCATTTGTGCGCATCCATTCAGCTTTTTGGAAAATTATAAGACATTCAAAACTTCTGGTTGTTAATGAGTCATCAACATCAATAACGCAAATGAAATGCCAGGGGGACATGAAACAGTAATACATATCTTGCACTTGTTGAGAATCATTTTTCTATAGATAGCTTTCTTGTTGGGGATGTACTATTTGATATTTCATAATCAGAATAAGCTTTATTGTCATTGCACAGTGAAGTACAACAAAATTACATTCTGTACAGTCATCCTAAAGATGGACGGAAGCGTACAGGGGCTGCAGCTTCTAAGAAGCCCTGCCCTTATTGATTAGATAGAAAAACAGAAGACAACATGAGGAGAGAGAGGTATATAAAAATGATCGCTCACCGTGTCTTTACAGGGCATTACCACAGCGAGCAACGTAGACACAATACATATGCATGAACGACAAGACGGTGAGATTTGTCCATGGACACTTCCAGATAGTTTCCATAGTCCTGATCAGATGTTACAGTTTCTGTCAGTTGGTACAACGCTGATAAGCATTCACTGAAGTTCTCGGGGTGGGGGTGATGCAGAGATGGACAGACCAGAAGTTTTTGGTTTACATATCCACTAGGAGCAATTTTAGATAAGTTGGTCTATCCAAGGCCAGGGGGGAGGCCAGATTCAGATAAACAAGTGTTTTGGGCAGACTCTGATTTCTGTCTGCCTTCAGTTCTGCTGGTACTCTCAGTGGTGAATCCAAACAGATAGATGTATGGACATTCCCCTGGTCTGTGCTTGTTAGCCTTCTCCAAGGTCAAATACTTAATGCTGGTGAGTTTAAGGAGCTGCAAGTGGCCTACGATTTTCAGAAATTGTGTCCAGATTGTGGTTGAGCTCACAAATCAAATGAGTCTGAGAGCTTGAAGTACGAATTAGTCCTTCACATAAGGCTGGCAGCTTTACCATGGCTGAAACTGCCACTGACGTCTTCCGAATTAGTCAATATCTCAGGTATCCGCTGATTCCACAAATCATAAACCCTGTTATCATAAACCCAATAATGTACACATCTTCTACATCCTCCACAGACAGCACATACAGGTACATCATCTTCCACTGCCCCCAGGAATCAATGACATATCCAGCTGTGTTCATCGTTCAGAGCCTTAGGGCTCTCCGGCTCTTGGTCTAATTTTTTTAATCAATGGCGTTGAGAGACCAGCTGACCAAATCCATAATAATAATTTGTTATTTGGAAGATATGTAAAGAGAGGCTCTGATACACAGGACACAGGCAGGAGAGGCAAGAAAAGCATCTGTCTTTGTTGAGGGCATGTGAGAATTTTTTTTGTGTGTCATAATTAAACAGTTCTTGGAGGAAGTATCCAATGTTTGGTTTGGAGTTAGATCATTTGGCTTTATGAATGTGATATTTCCTGAGGCGCAGCAACCTTTGTATAACATTAGTTGTCTTTGTCTATATCTTTATTATTTTTTTAAATTATAATGTCTCTTTCATCAAAGGTGATTATTTGCCTGGTTTTATGCTGTAAATATTGTTGAAAGTCAGTCCAGAACATCTTACTGTATGCACATTGAAAAAATAAATGTGAAATTGTTTCAACATTGTATTGACAGAAAGTACAAGAGTATTCAGTTACAAGTTTAAATTGTTCAAATGTCTTTTTCGCTGGATAAATGTGTACAATTTTGAAGGGAATCTCCTTTACCCTGTAGTTCATAGATTATTTTTTCCAATCAACCAATCACCGTATAGAGAAGACCAATATCTGCCAGAGGGAAGAGCTGTCTTCTGTAAAAGTGATCTTGTAATTTTATTGGGATATTTCTTTTTGGTGATATCAACATCTCCAATCAATAACCCATTTTTAGGTAGATAGTGTTCGTAGTTGCACCTTGATAAAGTTGCAGTATTCTGTTAGGTAGAGCAGGAAAAACAATTGCGTATTCTTCTGATCTAGCAGGCAAATTAATTTTACATAAAAATTGTTTGTAAGAAAGGAGATTCCCTTCGTGATTTAACAGCTGTTTAAACAGTATGATATCATGTTCCATCCAGTTCCTATAAAAAAGTGATTTTTCCTTATATTATACAAAGTATGTTCCCATTATTCCAGATATATCCTGATGGATGCTCTGATATTATTCCAGATGTAGCAACTAGTAGGAGAAAAGTTATGTTTGGAAATACGTTTCCAGTCTAGAAGAGCTTGTTTATGGAAGTTTGACAGTTTTACTGGGACTTCCTCAATTTTATAATCACACAACATAAAAATTTAGGCCCATCCAAAAGATTAAAATATAATTGGGAAAAGTGTTCCATATTGATTTATTATTATGCAGTATATCAAATTGTTTATCCATTCCACTTTAAATGAGTTGTTTAACATTTCATAAGTTAAAATGTCCAGACTACCATATTACTTAGGATTACATGAAATATCTTTCTTCAGATAATGGTTTTTATTTTTCCATATGAAATTGAATAATGTTTGATCAAAAAAAATTAAATCTCTTTGGGCATATCTAGTGATAAGGATACATAAACAGATCTGGAGATACCTTCTGCCTTTGATAACAACACTACCATTTAAGGACAGATCCCTCATTAACCACATGCAAATTTTTTAGTTATTTGTTCACTTATTTGGTTAAAGTTGGTGGCGCTATGTGACTTTTGATCTTTTTCAATTGTCACTCCTAAGTACCGTATTTTCCAGACTATAGATCGCACCGGAATATAGGTCGTTTTGTCAAAAAATTGGAAAAATCCACAAATGGGTCGCACCTTAATATAGATCGCACCTACGTCACCGCCGACGTAACGCGTCATCCACCGCTGACGTGATGTATCACCGCTGAGACAACCCGGAAATGTGGACGAGTGTTTAGCTCTGTTACAAATGTCTGCTACAGGAGCGCACAGCAAGGCTTTTAAGATTAACACGGTAAAAACAATTATTTGTTTGCTAAAAATTATAGCTGACATTATAGCACAAGAGTTCCTGAGCTTAACCGTTCCTTAATAAATTCACGAAATGGTCAAATCTGCTGGATTTAATATATATTATATATACACGGAAATAAAACGGAAGCTAACACGAGACAAGTCAGTCTCTAAAACAATGAATACAAAATCGAAATTTATCTCAAATGTCTCATACAGGTCAACAGTTTGTAAATTAAACCCATATAATTACACTCTGTAAGCAGAAACAATATCCGCCAAGTGGTTTATTAGCTATTTGCTAAGATATACACGGAAATAAAACTGAAGCTAACACGAGACGATTCCCTCTCTAAAAAACGAATAAAAATTCGAATTTTATCTCAAATGTCTCATACACGGCAACAGTTTGTGAATGAAACCCATATGATTACACTCTGGGATTAGAAAAAATATTCGCAGAGTGGTTTATGAGCTATTTATCTACTGTAAATAGAATCTGTTCACGGTAGCTAACCGCTAACAACGATGCTAAAAAGATCAATTTTTTAAATCTCAAACATCTCATAAAGCTAGTCACTTGTAAATGTCCATACAGTGATTACATTCTGTAAGTTTGATAAAAAAAAAAATCTGTCCTGTGGTTCTTGACTTATCTTGCTAACAAACAGCTAACAAACACAGCAAACAGAAGTTACCTCCAGAGCAGGAGGCCGGGCAACGACAGAGTCAGTCCGAGCAGAGGAGGCTTTTTTCGGACACATGAGCTAGAAACGGTCGGTGGACTCTCTGGAAGTGTCCCCTAGTGGACAAAAGTGGTACTGCACCATTTTTTGCCAAAATGAAAAACGGTCATATCTGAGTCAAAAATTGGTCTAAAATATGGGGAAAAATTCATGAACAGGTCTCACCCCTCTATAGGTCGCAAGACATGCAAATTAGGCAAAAAAACGCGACCTATAGTTCGGAAAATACGGTGTGATCTTGGACATAACAGGTATATGACATACAAACCGGATTACAAAAAAGTTGGGACACTAAACAAATTGTGAATAAAAACTGAAGGCAATTATGTGGAGATGGCAAATGGCAATATTTTATTAGTAATAGAACATAGATGACAGATCAAAAGTTTAATCTGAGTAAATGTAACATTTTAAAGGAAAAACATGTTGATTCAAAATTTCACAGTGTAAACAAATCCCAAAAAAGTTGGGACAAGTAGCAATAAGTGGCTGGAAAAAGGAAATTGAGCATATAACGAACAGCTGGAAGACCAATTAACACTAATTAGGTCAATTGACAACATGATTGGGTATAAAAAGAGCTTCTCAGAGTGTCAGTGTCTCTCAGAAGCCAAGATGGTAAGAGGATCACCAATTCCACCATTGTTGCAGAAAGATAGTGCAGCAATACCAGAATGGTGTTACCCAGCGTAAAATAGCAAAGACTTTTAAGTTATCATCATCAACCGTGCATAACATCATCAAAAGATTCAGAGAATCTGGAACAATCGCTGTGCGTAAGGGTCAAGGCCGTAAAACTCTACTGGATGCTTGTGATCTCCGGGCCCTTAAACGTCACTGCACCTCAAACAGGAATGCCACTGTCAAGGAAATAACAGAATGGGCTCAGGAATACTTCCAGAAAGCATTGTCAGTGAACACAATCACCACAATCCTGCCGTAGCCAGCTGAAACTCTACAGTGCAAAGAGGAAGCCATTTCTAAGCAAGCTCCACAAGCTCAGACGTTTGCACTGGGCCAGGGGTCATTTAAAATGGAGTGTGGCAAAATGGAAGACTGTTCTGTGGTCAGATGAGTCACGATTTGAAGTTCTTTATGGAACACTGGGACGCCATGTCATCCGGACCAGAGAGGACAAGGATAGCCCAAGTTGTTATCAATGCTCCGTTCAGAAGCCTGCATCACTGATGGTATGGGGTTGCATGAGCGCTTGTGGCATGGGCAGCTTGCATGTCTGGAAAGGCACCATTAATGCAGAGAACTATGTTCAGGTTCTAGAACAACATATGCTCCATCTAGACGTCATCTCTTTCAGGGAAGACCCTGCATTTTTCAACAAGATAATGCCAGACCACATTCTGCAGCAATCACAACATCATGGCTACGTAGGAGAAGGATCCGGTACTGAAATGTCCAGCCTGCAGTCCAGATCTTTCACCTATAGAGAACATTTGGTGCATCATAAAGAGGAAGGTGCGACAAAGAAGGCCCAAGACGATTGAACAGTTAGAGGCCTGTATTAGACATGAATGGGAGAGCATTCCTATTTCTAAACTTGAGAAACTGGTCTCCTCTGTCCCCAGACGTCTGTTGAGTGTTGTAAGAAGAAGGGGGGATGCCACACAGTGGTAAAAATGGACTTGTCCCAACTTTTTTGGGGATTTGTTGACGCCATGAAATTTTGAAACAACATATTTTTCCTAGCCTGGTTGATACCAGACCCATGTCCTTCACTTCGCTTTGTACTAGGGTCTGGCATCTCTCCCATAGACAGCGATTTCTCCGTTAGATTTTTGAATGGACCAATCAGAGAACAGAAGGCGGAGTTTTGTTAGTTTAGCCTGGCGAGGTCCAGGCTATTCAGATACCCAGCTAACATTGAACGTTCAGACAACGTCCTCTGAACGTTGTCATCAACGTCCTCTGAACGTTTGCTGAAAACGTTCACTGAACGTCCAAATGAAACTCCATAAAACGTTCAGAGAACGTCCCCTGAATGTTCAGACAACGTCCTCTGAACGTTCAGAAACTGTCCCCCGAACGTTCAGACAACGTCCTCTGAACGTTCAGAAACTGTCCCCTTAACGTTCAGACAACGTCCTCTGAACGTTCAGAAACTGTCCCCTTAACGTTCAGACAACGTCCTCTGAACGTTCAGAAACTGTCCCCTTAACGTTCAGACAACGTCCTCTGAACGTTGTCATCAACGTCCTCTGAACGTTTGCTGAAAACGTTCACTGAACGTCCAAATGAAACTCCATAAAACGTTCAGAGAACGTCCCCTGAATGTTCAGACAACGTCCTCCGAACGTTCAGAAACTGTCCCCTGAATGTTCAGAAACTGTCCCTTCAACGTTCAGACAACACAAACTTTTCAAGTTCCCAATTACATTAATCCACAGTTTTAAATTGAGATTTATTAGTGGAAACATGATGATATGTAGTTGTGCAAATAACTCTTGGCTATGAAGTAATTCTACAGTACTAACATTAAAAATAACAGAGGCGAAAGTTATGATAAAAGAATCAGTTTATTACACATAAAGGCATCAGTATCATAATATAAAACAAATCCATATATGAATTAAAAAACGCATAACTGGCATCAGTAGTAACAAAATAGGTACAAAAAGAATCTGTACATGAATAAAAAAAATGCATAAAAGGTATTAACTAAATCGGTATAAAATGAATCTGTACATGTATATGAATTTAAAAAATCATAAAAAAGGTATTAACAAAGGTATAAAAGGAATCCATATATGAATAACAAACGCTTAAAAGGCCTCAGTATTAACAAAAAAGTTATAAAAAAATCAGTACATGAATAAAAGAAATGCATAAAAGGTATTAAAGGTATAAAAGGAATCTGTACATGAATAAAAATGCATTAAAGGTATTAACAAAGGTATAAAAGGAATCCATATATGAATAACAAATGCTTAAAAGGCCTCAGTATTAACAAAAAAGTTAGAAAAAGAATCTGTACATGAATTAAAAAATGCATAAAAGGTATTAACAAAGGTAAAAAAAAGGAATATGTACATGAATAAAAAATGCATAAAATGAATCAGTATTAAAAAGCATAAAAGGAATGTCTATGAATAAAAAGCATAAAAGGAATCTGTATATGAATAAAAAATGCATGAAAAATAAAAAAAATGCATGAAAAAGGCATCTGTAAAAAAAACTTTCTTCTTTTTCTAAAAATTGTTTTCCTCATTGTCACTGATGTCACGTTCCACAACTGTGGAATTGTCTTTGCGACACTTTGAATGTTTGAATGAGTGTCTGACCTCTGGTTCTTCGTACAGCCCCTGAAAAACACATTTTTAAAATGGGTAAGTGTGACAAGAAATCTGATCATGTAATAAGTGTGGTGTATGAGACAAAAACAACAGAAATACTGCCACCAACAACATTAATTGGGTCATTCCAACTACCGTATTCGTCGGATTATAACATGCTCCTGTATATTCATTCATTCATTCAACCTTTATTTATACAGGCTAGCCTCATTGAGTCACGGGGACTCATTTACAAGAGGGACCTGTCTCACTCACACCAAACAACCATCCACTCTCACACTCACACCTAGGGTCAATTTAGAGTCACCAATCAGCCTAACAAGCATGTTTTTTGGTCTGTGGGAGGAAACCGGAGTACCCGGAGGAAACCCACGCATGCACGGGGAGAACATGCAAACTCCACCCAGAAAGGCCCCGGACCGGGATTTGAACCGGCAACCTTCTCGCTGAGAGGCAGCAGCTCTACCAGTTGTGCCACCGTGCTGTATATAACACACTTTGTCCAATTATTGCCAATAAATTAGAAAAAATCTGTAAATAATACGCTTCGGTGTTTACCACGCATCTATTATGCGTCACCGCTACACGACAGCGCATCATTTGCCCTGCTTAAAATGGCGGCCGCAGAAGCGAGCGAGCACCGATAGACTTCACAAGAAAACACGGTAAAAACAATTATTTCTTTGCGAGAAAAAATATATTTCTTAGCTGACATTAAAGTGTCATGAGCTTAACCAATTCACGAAATGTTCAAATCAGCTGGATTTTAAAAAGTAGTTCGCCGATTTGCATGCATGCGGGTGGGACGCTTTATTTCTTTTAATTTAGCTAAATAAATGCTTAAAAATATATATTTCTTAGCTGACATTAAAGCACAAGGGTTCCTGAGCTTAACCAATTCACGAAATGTTCAAATCAGCTGGATTTAAAAAAGTAGTTCGCCGATTTGCATGCAGGCGGGTGGGACGCTTTATTTCTTTTAATTTAGCTAAATAAACGCTTAAAAATATATATTTCTTAGCTGACATAATAGCACAAGGGTTCCTGAGCTTAACCAATTCACGAAATGTTCAAATCAGCTGGATTTAAAAATCTGCGGTGTGGTTTATGAGTTACGGTATCTTGCTAACAAAAACAGCTAACCTCACAGCTAAATGCAGCTACATCCAGAGCACGAGGCGGGCAGCAACAGAGTCAGTCCGACCAGAGGAGGCTTTTTTCGGACACATGAGCTAGAAACGGTCTGGAAGTGTCTCCCTAGCGGACAAAAGTGGTACTGTACCATTTTTTCCCCAAAATGAAAAACGGCGAATCAGAGCCAAAAATGGGTCTAAAAATATGGGAAAAAATCCATAAATAATACGCTTCGGTGTATAACACGCAGGGCATTCAAATGAGCAAAAAAAACTGTGTGTTATAGACCGACAATACGGTAGTACTTTTTGATTCCTCAATGTGGTCTATTTTCTGTAAAGGTGAGCTAATGTATACATCCACCAATATTACCCATCTTTTTAATATTAACTATATGAAACTACAAATTCTGCTTCAGACTTAGTTTTCAGAATTGTGGGCAACACAGACGCATGGAAAATGTTAATTGTTAATAATTACAGATGTATGCAGGTCCTGTAACAGGTTGGACATTTCAACCCTTTTTTGTGCAAAGAATTTTATCAAAAGCAGGAATGAGATTGACCAGCATAATTTCCTTATAAGTCCATCAGATTGAATAACAGGAGAGGAAATACTTACTACATATTACAGCCAGCACATGCTTGTGAGCAGCAAGACTTCTTTTCCCCTTCCGCCCATGGCAGCTATACTGCTCTGCTAGATGGTTCAGTAGGACTTTTGGCAAAATGTTGTATACCGTAGACCTCAAGTCTCTCCCCCCAATGACTGCCAGTTGATTTATCTAGAAAAAGTGGAGAATTCAAAAGTCATTTTTTACATAATACTGCTTCATAAAGACAGGAACAATGCAGATTTGTTCCTGTCTTTGATTCTATACGTTTACCTTATAATGTTTTGCTAGTTTTTTGATACTTTGTTAAAAAAAAAAAAAAAAAAAAATTGTTGTGTTTTTTTTTTTCCCTCTCTTTTGTTTTCTATTGTTTATTGTTTGTTTGTTTGTTTATTGTTTAAGGAAATTCTACCATTGCTGTTCATTGTTCTTTAGTTTTAGCAGGTCGCTTTCGTAAATGAGCCCATGAGGTTCAAAAGATTTACCTGACTAAATAAAGGTTGAATGAATGAATTCATACAGAACAGATGATTAATGTAAGCAGTATGGTTAAAATTTAGCTAGACTGTGCCAATTCCAGTGCATTCATTCATAAAATTTTGGTTATTGTGCATTGTCCTTTTAAGTACATCAATGAAATTATGCGTACCAATTTTTGGCGTACAGTCCCCGACTCAAGCTTTTCATTCAGGGCTTCCAACCCTTCTGGCGTGGAGGCTGGGAGGGCAAGGTCATCCAGTGACTCCGACTCTTCAGTGGAGCTGCTGGATGTCTGTCGGGTCAGGAGGGCTTGTAGCATCCTTCTATTTTCGGCACACATTTCCTTGATGTTCTCCATGGTTTTGAACATTTTGAACATTTGGATCTGGACATTGTAATCTGAAGGATACAAATATATATATATATATATATATATATATATATATATATATATCTATATATATA